>JAJHSJ010000005.1:96618540-96922552 GCA_021015155.1 Magnolia officinalis | reverse complement strand
CTTGATTTTTTTTTTATTAACTTATACTATCACGTACTGACCATTAGCACTCAATGTTAGCTTATACACGAGGTTATTAATCCAAGATTAGCCCAATTTAATAGACCTGACTGGCCATAATAGGGCTTAGTGCAGGCCACCAAGCCAGATGGCTGTTTACTCATAAAGGACCGCTCGTGCAGCCGCACAACGACCGAGGATGGTCGGAAAATTCTAAAACTTGGTGTGGCCGTTGGTCTCACTGGGCTTGAAGGCCATTGCGGACCGCAACTCCGGCAGACGCCCAGAAGTGGGATCTGGCATGGCCCCCATGCACCCCACCAATGCCAGAATTGAAATCTGGCACTGATCAAGGAAATTGAAATGTGAAACATTCTAGCCGTCGGATTTCTTCCGAATTTACGGTGATGGTTTGATATATTTTTCAACGCCCGTTCACCAAATCTGGGGCCCGATCGTGGCACGATGACCGTTGATCGCAAAGCGGACCGTGCGATCAAACCCTATATCCGATCGCTCCCAAATTTGCACGGCCCTTCATCGGGCATGGATCACTTAACCTATAAGTTTGATGGCCAGAAGACCCCAGAACTATTCCAATCACCGAAATGGGCCCCACAGGGCCACTTAAGGGTCGAAAACGCTTGCTCAGATCATATATCCGTTCATCCGTTCGCCCTAAATTTTTGCATGGACCCTAGTCAAGCCATAGGGCACCTACACACCAAATTTGGTGGTTAGAGGGTGTTAGGGCCACCCCAACACCAATAGGGAGTCCCATAAGTCTATTTTAGGAAATTATGGAAGCTTGGGGCCTTTTTCACCAAATATGGAATTATAAAAAGGGCCTCATTTGGGCACCCCTCTCCCATACGAATTTTGCCTAGAAGAGAGAAAGGGAGAAGAGAAAGAGGAGAAAGGAGAAGAAAGAGAGAGGGAAGAAGGCATGGTGGACTCTCAATCAAGGTGGGGCCCAAGAGGATCAAACCCACAACCTTCTACACCTTCTCCAAGAAGAAACCCTACACCACAACCACCGAAAATCGTCCATGGGCCATCTAGGTAAGATCCCTCACTCATTTCTCTTGAAATCCTTGTATTGAAGAAGAAAATACATGGATTTCTCTCATGTTTGAATTGTTTTAGGGATTCCGGTCGGCCAACCTCCAAAACCCTCATTCCTAAGTCATTTTTGAGCCTCCAACGAATCACAAGGTGCGGACTATTGTGCTTAGGTGGCCTTGCACCAATTTTAGTATGGGTTTAATGATTTTGATTGCTTGGATGTTGTGATTGAATAATCTAGAGAAACCCTAGGAGTTGTATATTGTTGGAATTGTATGGATGGCATGCTTAGCTTTCATATTTGTGTTAATCTTGCCTCTCACATGATATTATGTATGGGTGATGGTTGTTCATGATTGCTCTATTATTTTTTTCTCATATGTGGTGTTTCAATGCGTGTATGATTTATTATCCGTGTGCACATGATTTCTGGAATTGGAGGAAGTGCTTAACTTCCTCTCACACACACACACATAACTCACATGCACTTATTTCATGTTATGGTTAGTCTTGCTTGTTATGAGAATCTGAACGGTATATGAGATGCATGAGAACAAGTGATCACTATGCTAGTTGATAATCTGTAGAATTGGCATATTACGGATCCCCTCACGCCCTTGGGTTGGTCAGAAACTTGATGAGAGGCGGTAGTCCCATCGGTAGGACTATGCTAGGGCTATGTCCATGGGTTTGGGCGGGTGTGTTCGTGTAACGCCCCAGAAAATCGGGGGTCGTGCATAGACTCGACTCCGAGTTCCCGAGTGTCACTTATCATGCATTTATGGTTTTTATGATTAATCAAATTTAACTGCGCAAATTGGAATTACCTGAAACATGAAGCACAATCGCACCAGTCTACTGAAGTGAAAGAAATCTCACAAAATACAAGTCCAAAAATAATAAAGGGTCTCCCAAGGCGTTGCCCAACAGGATAATAAAAGAAGGCTATATCTCAAAAGACTAAAGCGGAGCCCGCGGCTCAGCAAATACGAATTCAGCCCGATCAAGCCGATGGAGAGCCGCCCATCAGCTGAAAGTAGGAGAACTCGTCCTCCTCGAGGGTAGCATCGCCATGCTCCACCTGCTCTGCATCCCCTGCATCTATGAGAGAGTCTGGTTGGTGTTTTAAAACACCGTCCCAGAGTGGGAGTGAGTGATCAACTCAGTGTGAACTATTAATCTTAAGTTTTAACAGGCAGCAGTTATAGCATGAATTTAATGAAAGGCAACATTCGTAGATACTAAGCTAATCTTGATAATGCGTATGCATGGTGAATGGTATGATGCATGCCCTCGCCACAACTCTCCCTCAAGCGACTCCATCTTACGATCGCATATGACAACACTCCCTCAGAGCGACCTCGACTGCCGAGTCGCCACCCTAGCTAATGCGATGCAATGACATGTTAGCCAAGTTCTTAGTTAAGTCCATTCATCCAGCAGGTTGGGGATTCTGATACACCCCACGTATCAATGCCTTAAATTAGTTGCGAGGCCAAGACCCCATCAATGCGTGAGGCCAAGGCCCCACGGTCCGTGATCCCGTCGGGTTCCTCATCCCCGACTTCAAGCACATGAGGAGTGCCGAGAGAAAGGGATCGCTCGCGGTCACTACGGGGAGGCGCGGCACCCCAGCGTAGGCCGACAGCTCGGACATAGTGTCCCATTCCACCATGCCCGGCTCACGAGGCTGTGAACCAATTTCAGGTGGGTTATTAATGGGCTACAACGGTTGTAGGGTGGTTCAGGTTCCATATATATGTGAGCATACAAGGTTAACAAACAGGGTTGATCAGACAGTGGGCTAAACCGCATGAATCAGGCAAGCACGTGGCGGAACGACATCGGGTACCAGCGACCCATGTAGTCTAACTACTGTCGCCCACACGCACTCGTCCAATCCATAGGTTTAGCTTCAAGACGATCCTACCAACGGGACCGCCTTCGCTTTCCTCGCATTCCTGACCAACCCAAGGATTAGGTGGTGATTCATAACATGTTAAGTATACAAGTTATCAACTAACATATCAATACCATGTTCACATGCATCTCAACTATAAAATGAGTACTCCTACCAAGTGAGCAAACATTATCAAGAACTAAGGTGCGTGTGAGTGTGTGGGTTTGTGAGGAAGTTAAGCTCTTCCAACACCTCAAGGAATTAAACACACAAGAGTCAAGATTCATAAACACTATGGAGCAATGCATATGAGCGAAATCAATCCAAACAAACATGAGCATGTAATCATTCCTATGCTAAATCATGTGAGAGACAAGATCAACATCAAATGTAAACTAACCATGCCCAATCATGCAATTCCAACAACACACCATTCCTAGGTTTTCTCTAAATTCTTCAATACCACAACTCAACAAACAAAATCATTACATTCCTACTATAATTGGTGCTAGGCCACCTAAGGATAATAGTCCGCACCTTGTGATTCGTTGGAGGCTCAAAAATGACCTAGGAATGAGGGTTTTGGAGGTTGGCCGATCGGAATCCCTAAAACAATTCAAACATGAGAGAAATCCATGCATTTTCTTCTTCAATACAAGGATTTCAAGAGAAATGAGTGAGGGATCTTACCTAGATGGCCCATGGACGATTTTCGGTGGTTGTGGTGTAGGGTTTCTTCTTGGAGAAGGTGTAGAAGGTTGTGGGTTTGATCCTCTTGGGCCCCACCTTGATTGAGAGTCCACCATGCCTTCTTCCCTCTCTCTTTCCTCTCCTTTCTCCTCTTTCTCTTCTCCCTTTTCTCTCTTCTAGGGCAAAATTCGTATGGGGAGAGGGGTGCCCAAATGAGGCCCTTTTTATAATTCCATATTTGGTGAAAAAGGCCCCAAGCTTTCATAATTTCCTAAAATAAACTTATGGGACTCCCTATTGGTGTTGGGGTGGCCCTAACACCCCTCTAACCACCAATTTGGTGTGTAGGTGCCCTATGGCTTGACTAGGGTCCATGCAAAATTTTAGGGCGAACGGATGAACGGATATATGATCTGAGCAAGCGTTTCCGACCTTTAAGTGGCCCTTGGGGGCCATTCTGATTGATGGGGCATTTCCGGTGGCCCTCTGGCCATGAAATTTATAGGGTAAGTGATTCATGGCCCGATGAAGGGCCAAACAAAATTTGGGAGGGATCGGATATGGTGTTTGATCGCACGGGTCCGATTTACGATCAACGGTCATCGTGCCACGATCGGGGCCTAGATTTGGTGGGCAGGCGTTGAAAAATACATTAAACCTTCACCGTAAATTTGGAAGAAATCCGACGGCTGGAAGGCCCGGAGTCTCAGTTTCTTTTGTCAGTGCCAGATTTTAATTCTGGCATTGGTGGGGTGCATTGGGCCTATGCCAGATGATACTTCTGGGTGTCCACTGGGTCCGCAGTCCGCGATGGACCACAAGCCCAGTGAGATCTATGATTTTCTAAAGTTTTAGATTTTTCTGACCCTTCTCGGTCGTTGGGTGGCCCACACGGGCTGTTGTTAAGTGTAAACGGGCCATCTGGCTTGGCGGTCTGCACCAGGCCTTATCACGGCCTGTCTGGTCTATTAAATTGGGCTAATCTTGGATTAATTAACTCGTGTATAAGCTAACATTGAGTGCTAATGGTCAATACGTGATAGTATAAGTTAATTAAAAAAAAAATATCAAGAATTTTTGAAAATCCAAAACAGTGAAAATCCGGGATGTTACAGTTCGGGTGGCTGTAGTTCGACTACATGGGTCCCTTGTGCCCGAAGTCACTCGTCTCACGCTCGCCTGACCCGTGCGGTCTAGTCTACTGTCTGACCAACCCTATATGTTAACCCTGTTTGCTCACATATGTATGGAACCTGAACCACCCTACAACCGTTGTAGCCCATCAAAAATCTACTTGAAACTGGTTCACAGCCTCGTGAGCCGGGCATGGTGGAATGGGACACTATGTCCGAGCTGTCGGCCTACGCTGGGGTACCGCGCCTCCCCGTAGTGACCGCGAGCGATCCCTTCCTTTCGGCACTCCTCATGTGCTTGGTGTCGGGGATGAGGAACCCGACGGGATCACGGACCGCGAGGTCTCGACCTCACGCGTTGATGGGGTCTTGGCCTCGCAACCAGCTTAGGGCATTGATACGTAGGGTGAATCAGAATCCCTAAACTGCTGGATGAATGGACTTAACTAATAACTCGGCTAACACGATTGCATTGCACGCATTAGTTAGGGTGGCGACTCGGAAGTCGAGGTCGCTCTGAGGGAGTGTTGTCATATGCGATCGTTAGATGGAGTCGCTTGAGGGAGTGTTGTGGCGAGGGCATGCATCATATCATCCCGCATGCATGCATTTTAAATAAGAGTTATTAGGAGTTGATGATTGTCTGCTTTTCATTAAGTTCATATTACAATTGATGCCTGTTGTAACTTGAGACCAATAGTTCACACTGAGTTGATCACTCACTCCCACTTTGGGACGGTGTTTCAAAACACCAACCAGACCCATTCATAGATGCAGGTGACTCAGGGCATGAGGAGCCTGACGAAGCGAGCTTTGACGAGGAGAACGAGCTCTCCTACTTTCAGCTGATGGGCGGCTCATTATCAGCTAGATCAGGCTGGATTTGGATTTGCTGAGCCGCGGGCTCAGTCTTATTCTTTTTGGACCTAGCCTTCTTTTGTTGTTCTGTTGGGCAACCCTTTATTATTTTTGGACCTGTATATATGTAAGATATCCTTCATTTTAGTAGACTGGTGTGATTGTGCTTCGTGCCTCAGGTAATTCCAAATTGCGCAGTTAAATTTGATTAATCATAAAAAAAAACATAAATGCATGATAAGTGACACTCGGGAACTCGGGAGTCGAGTCTTTGCACGACCCCCGATTTTTCCGGGGTGTTACAGTTGGTATCAGAGCAATAGTTTGGAATCCCTTGGGCCATGGGTCATGAACTCACCAACGCGTCCGCTGACGTTAGGGTAAGCACAGTAGAAACTTAGAATGGTAGGAGCCCTCCTTGAATCGAAATCGGCAATCTTAGATGGATGGTAAGACTTCCAAGAAATTAGTATTGGGGAGTGAAAGAGGGTAGTGGCGATAAGAAAGGAGTCCGAGAGACTTACAATACCTTGGCCTGATGGTAGGAACAAACCGAAATTGAGTGATTAGACGTCACAACCATAGATCTAGACCACATGGGCTAATGTCGGGCCGAACATGATAGTTCAAACCCATTCGGGGACAATTAAGTAGGGGGCGAATGAAATTCTATCAAGAATAGAGAGAATGTAGAACCAAAACTTAGGGATTAGATGGTTGAAACCATAGTCTTAGGCCAAATTTGATAGTTCCAACCCATTCTGGGATAAAGACTTGAGGGTGAATGAAAATTCACCAGAAATAGTGAAACTATAGAAGAAATAAGGTTTTGACCTCTAACCGGGGGGAATCTCATTAAAACAGTAGGTCCATTGCGTAGATCAGCTCGTTCTACCCCAAAATCATATATGGAATGTCGAATAACTCATTCCGGTTAATGAGATATGGACATTGCAAGGAGCCCTCCGCTGACAGTCCAGGGGACCGCGTGGCCCCCGCCGACCCGCGTGGCCGCCCCGCCGCCCGCGTGGCCACCCCGCCGACCCGCGTGGCCGTCCCGCCGCCCGCGTGGCCACCCCGCCAACCCGCGTGGCCACCCCGCCGACCAGTGTTCCCCCGCCAAAATTTCTGTGATTTTTATTCAACTTCGAAAATTCATAACTCCTTCGTTACAACTCCGATTTAGGTGATTCAAAAGCCATATTGAAGCTTGATGAGTCTAGTTTTATATAAAAATAAGAAAAAAATAAAATAAAAATTTTAATGTGGTTAAAACTAAGATGTTCTGATAACTGTCCAAAAATTTTTAATTTCAGGTAGCTATTTTTCCTAGAATTTTAATAATTTATTTATAACTCCAAATGAGATGAAATTTGATGGGATGAGTTAAAACTTGATGATAAATCATCATAAAAATTTTAAAAAATAATCCAGTTACTAAAAGTATAAGAAACGTTACTAGAAGACGGGTCCCCTCCTCCCTTTCAATGTTCACACGAGTGGGGCCCATTTCCCTTGCTATGTGGGACTATCTAGAGTCCATAAAACATCTCTACTACGCTCATTACCCTCCAGCATCCCTTCTAAACCCTAGGAAGACCTCCCCTCTCCCATTCTCAAACAAATCCTCAAACCCACCTTCTCTTGTTCCAACCACATATCACACTCCATTCATCCATTCTTCAAATCCTAAGCCCTTTATTCAAATCCCTCCCATCCAACCAACTCCCACCAACATTCACACCCTTTCAACATTCTTCAAACCCTCTCCAAACTTCATTTCCAAGATCCACCAAGCCTAACCCATACTCATTCTAAAACCCAATTCTCTTTCAAATTTCCTACTCAAAATCCCATACTTCTAACCCATCTTCTCCTTCTTCTTCACATCCTCGTATCTCCCTACTTCATTCTTTCCTTTCCTCTCCTTCCACTACTCTCCAGTCTCCCAACCCATCTCCAAACCCATTTCTTTTTGGGCTTGTTTCCACCCACTCAGTCTCAAGCTCATTCCTCGAAATCCCTCTCATCACCCATATTTTCTTCTAGATCCATTCACCAAAACCCCACTCCTTTCACTCTCTTCTTCTCCATTTCCAAATTCCATTTCCTAAAATCCATCTCAAAACCCTTCTCGAATCCCATATCTTCAACTCATCTTCAAGTTCATTTCTTCAAACCCACACTCAACTCATTTTCTCCAAACCACATCCTTAAGGTCCATCTTCCTTAAGAAACCATCATTCTCCCATTTCACTTCCATCTCCCTAACCCATCTCCACCCTCTCATTTCCAAAAATACCACATCACAAAACCCAACAACAACCATCCACATTCAAATCCATTCCTCCCCATTCCAAGACCATACTCAACTTCAAATTTCTAAAACCCATTCCATCCTCATGTCCCCAAACCCCCTTCAACAAATCCATTTCAAACCCATTTCCCTATTTGCACCTTCTCAACAACTATCCATTTCCTTGCCGAGGGGAATGACACGCCTAGCAACCATTGCCTTCTTCTTCTCCATTCCGGTGATTCTTTTCCTCAAGGGGAAGAAGTACCCCCATCTTTGCCCGATCCGGAAGAGTAGCAGCATAACCTTTCCGATAATTAGTAGTTTGCTTTAAGTCGATCAGGTCTACCTGCTTGTGTTGAAGGATAGTTAGGACGTTTGCTTGACTGAGTTATTTTTTCCCTTATGTTTGGAATGTCTAGAAAACTATGAAATCCATGTTGTATGATGTAACTAGCAATACTAATGGCACTTTGAATTTAATGTGAATGTATGGATTGTTTTTGAATTTTCTTGTCGCCTTATAAATGCTTGTATGTATGATTGCCTTACTGCGTCCATCTTAACGTTATTAGCACTCTAAACTACCAGAATACCTTAAAACTTTCGATTCTTCCTTTCCTGTTAAAATTTATGAAACCAAAGAGTGATTTGCCCATAACCCACTAGCCATAGGATTGAAATGGTAATTCATATATATATATATATATATATAAAATCGTGACTTACAAAAAAAAAAAACTTTTTAGGATGATCGTTGCTCGTAGGCATGTTGAGAGAATTATTAAACCCCAAATTGGATATAAATTAAACCGAGGACTCTTGTAAGCAAAGACCCAAGAGACAACCTTATAAGTAGGAGATGTAAACTTTCCAATGATGGCTAAACAATTAGATTGATCGGACTACGGAATTACAGAACCACACATCTGCGAAGTACTCGCGGCTTAACCCAATTCTCATTCTTGGGTGAATACCAATGGACTCACTGCTTTGACCGAGCAGAAGACCAGGATCTACCAGGACTAAGAAGGGATACAACGATCTTTCTGCCCTGGTCAGACAGAGGATCGACGTATGGGATCAAAGTCTACCACAACTGTCTTTCCGTATTAGCCCAATCCTAAAAGAGTAGAATATACCATCATTAGGTAAACTTTACCAACAACATTTTAATACGATAATAATGATTTTGACATTTGTTTTCAAACCTCAAAGGCGAAAACTTTTAAGGGGGGTAGACTAGAATGAGCCAAACTAGTATAGATAGTACACACCTTACCATGCATATGAACTTGAATTCAACAAAACCTAGGCAAATGAAATAATGAAACCTTTACTTACTACCCTTAGGCAATTTTGGGGACGAAATTATTTTTAAGGGGGGTAGATTGTAACATCCCGGATTTTCACTGTTTCGGATTTCCAAAAATCCTTGATTTTTTTTATTAACTTATACTATCATGTACTGACCATTAGCACTCAATGTTAGCTTATACACGAGTTAATTAATCCAAGATTAGCCCAATTTAATAGACCTGACTGGCCATAATAGGGCTTAGTGTAGGCCACCAAGCCAGATGGTTGTTTACTCATAAAGGACCGCTCGTGCAGGCCGCACAACGACCGAGGATGGTCGGAGAATTCTAAAACTTGGTGTGGCCGTTGGTCTCACTGGGCTTGAAGGCCATTGCGGACCGCAACTCCGGCAGACGCCCAGAAGTGGGATCTGGCATGGGCCCCATGCACCCCACCAATGCCAGAATTGAAATCTGGCACTAATCAAGGAAATTGAAATGTGAAACATTCTAGCCGTCGGATTTCTTCCGAATTTACGGTGATGGTTTGATATATTTTTCAACGCCCGTTCACCAAATCTGGGGCCCGATCGTGGCACGATGACCGTTGATCGCAAAGCGGACCCGTGCGATCAAACCCTATATCCGATCGCTCCCAAATTTTGCACGGCCCTTCATCGGGCCATGGATCACTTAACCTATAAGTTTGATGGCCAGAAGACCCCCAGAACTATTCCAATCACCGAAATGGGCCCCACAGGGCCACTTAAGGGTCGAAAACGCTTGCTCAGATCATATATCCGTTCATCCGTTCGCCCTAAATTTTTGCATGGACCCTAGTCAAGCCATAGGGCACCTACACACCAAATTTGGTGGTTAGAGGGGTGTTAGGGCCACCCCAACACCAATAGGGAGTCCCATAAGTCTATTTTAGGAAATTATGGAAGCTTGGGGCCTTTTTCACCAAATATGGAATTATAAAAAGGGCCTCATTTGGGCACCCCTCTCCCCATACAAATTTTGCCCTAGAAGAGAGAAAAGGGAGAAGAGAAAGAGGAGAAAGGAGAAGAAAGAGAGAGGGAAGAAGGCATGGTGGACTCTCAATCAAGGTGGGGCCCAAGAGGATCAAACCCACAACCTTCTACACCTTCTCCAAGAAGAAACCCTACACCACAACCACCGAAAATCGTCCATGGGCCATCTAGGTAAGATCCCTCACTCATTTCTCTTGAAATCCTTGTATTGAAGAAGAAAATACATGGATTTCTCTCATGTTTGAATTGTTTTAGGGATTCCGGTCGGCCAACCTCCAAAACCCTCATTCCTAAGTCATTTTTGAGCCTCCAACGAATCACAAGGTACGGACTATTGTGCTTAGGTGGCCTTGCACCAATTTTAGTATGGGTTTAATGATTTTGATTGCTTGGATGTTGTGATTGAATAATCTAGAGAAACCCTAGGAGTTGTATATTGTTGAAATTGTATGGATGGCATGCTTAGCTTTCATATTTGTGTTAATCTTGCCTCTCACATGATATTATGTATGGGTGATGGTTGTTCATGATTGCTCTATTATTTTTTTCTCATATGTGGTGTTTCAATGCGTGTATGATTTATTATCCGTGTGCACATGATTTCTGGAATTGGAGGAAGTGCTTAACTTCCTCTCACACACACACACACACATAACTCACATGCACTTATTTCATGTTATGGTTAGTCTTGCTTGTTATGAGAATCTGAACGGTATATGAGATGCATGAGAACAAGTGATCACTATGCTAGTTGATAATCTGTAGAATTGGCATATTACGGATCCCCTCACGCCCTTGGGTTGGTCAGAAACTTGATGAGAGGCGGTAGTCCCATCGGTAGGACTATGCTAGGGCTATGTCCATGGGTTTGGGCGGGTGTGTTCGGGTGGCTGTAGTTCGACTACATGGGTCCCTTGTGCCCGAAGTCACTCGTCTCACGCTCGCCTGACCCGTGCGGTCTAGTCTACTGTCTGACCAACCCTATATGTTAACCCTGTTTGCTCACATATGTATGGAACCTGAACCACCCTACAACCGTTGTAGCCCATCAAAAATCTACTTGAAACTGGTTCACAGCCTCGTGAGCCGGGCATGGTGGAATGGGACACTATGTCCGAGCTGTCGGCCTACGCTGGGGTACCGCGCCTCCCCGTAGTGACCGCGAGCGATCCCTTCCTTTCGGCACTCCTCATGTGCTTGGTGTCGGGGATGAGGAACCCGACGGGATCACGGACCGCGAGGTCTCGACCTCACGCGTTGATGGGGTCTTGGCCTCGCAACCAGCTTAGGGCATTGATACATAGGGTGAATCAGAATCCCCAAACTGCTGGATGAATGGACTTAACTAATAACTCGGCTAACACGATTGCATTGCACGCATTAGTTAGGGTGGCGACTCGGAAGTCGAGGTCGCTCTGAGGGAGTGTTGTCATATGCGATCGTTAGATGGAGTCGCTTGAGGGAGTGTTGTGGCGAGGGCATGCATCATATCATCCCGCATGCATGCATTTTAAATAAGAGTTATTAGGAGTTGATGATTGTCTGCTTTTCATTAAGTTCATATTACAATTGATGCCTGTTGTAACTTGAGACCAATAGTTCACACTGAGTTGATCACTCACTCCCACTCTGGGACGGTGTTTTAAAACACCAACCAGACCCATTCATAGATGCAGGTGACTCAGGGCATGAGGAGCCTGACGAAGCGAGCTTTGACGAGGAGAACGAGCTCTCCTACTTTCAGCTGATGGGCGGCTCATTATCAGCTAGATCAGGCTGGATTTGGATTTGCTGAGCCGCGGGCTCAGTCTTATTCTTTTTGGACCTAGCCTTCTTCTGTTGTTCTGTTGGGCAACCCTTTATTATTTTTGGACCTGTATATATGTTAGATATCCTTCATTTTAGTAGACTGCTGTGATTGTGCTTCGTGCCTCAGGTAATTCCAAATTACGCAGTTAAATTTGATTAATCATAAAAAAAACATAAATGCATGATAAGTGACACTCGGGAACTCGGGAGTCGAGTCTTTGCACGACCCCCGATTTTTCCGGGGTGTTACATCCTAAGACTAATTAATTTCAAAAAATCGTAGCCGTCAGTCCCCGGCAACGGCGCCAAAAACTTGTTCACTCCCCAAGTGTAGGGTTGTGATGTAGTAATAAACTCGGTAAAACCGAGGTCAAATCCACAGGGACTGAAACCTGTACGTAGTCTGAAACTAATTAGAACTAGAACTAGACTAAGATGAATTCTAAATCAAATAACAATTGAGAAATAATTGTGAAATAATTCTAAAACTTAAGAAAATTCAGAGGAAGGGAAACTAGGGATTCAGAGGATCCACTTGTAGAGATCAGGGAGATCTTATGCATGTATTACAAATCATGGAAATTAAATGAATTGATGTTGATATAGTTTTCAAGAGATGAGAGGTATATGAATTAGAATGGATTCCATCACCAAACCATGCCCAGGAGACAAAGCAAACAACAGAATTAAACTAATTACCAACCAGTCAACATGTTTATGAAGGTTAGGAAGGGAACCGACATCCAACCATGCCCAGGAGACGATAGTGAACAACAGGACTTCCTGACGTCATAAACATAAAAAAAGGGAAAAGAAATACTCAAAGCCACCGCAGATCTATTGTAATTTTAGTCACAACAAACCATTGAAAACTAAAAGTATTCCCTTAATTAAACTAAAATCAAATTAAGTTCAACTAATATAAATCAAGCCATAAATTCTCCCGTCCCACTACAAGCTTCACCTCTTAGCCCTAGCTAAGAGGTTAGCTAAATAACAGCATAATTACGATAATCTCTTAAAAGAAAAGAAAAAGAAACAGAAAAACAAAAGTAAATAGGAAACTTCCTCTCTCCTCTCGTGCTCCACGTCCAGCCGAAGGTTCCAGCCTTCAAATTGATCCTCCCTTTTTTCTTTCTTCTCCCTGCTCTTTTATAAGAGCCAATCAAGGTCGGTGGCCGAACGTCGGTAGTGCGTAAGTCAGTTACGCAGAAAAAAAATTACACAGCCAGTACACGTTCACAAGAAGAGACGAGTCATCTTGCGCTGGTTCTTGGTGGGGCCCAATACTGACGGTATTGAAGAAATCCACACCGTTCATTAGATTCGTAATGGAAAAACATTTGGTACTGACGTGATCGGATTGATTTCAGCATGGCCCACAAGTTCTTCCACGCAGTCATCCATCTTGCATATGAACGGTAGAAAACCCATTCATCCTGTCTTTTTTGAAGTTCTGACACTTAGGTCCTAGTAATATGGACCGTATACTTCTGATGGACGGTCTAGATTAGACTGATGAACCCTGATGGTGGCCCACAAGAGAGGACCGCAACCTCTGTTGCGAAACAGAGATCGCGCACCCGTGCGTTGTGATGGTCGGTGGTGTCCGCAGTGATGTTTTTGATGCAATCCACCTCGTCCATTGTAATCACGACGAAAAACCAGTAAGAATTGACTGGTTTCATATTGAATTCCGCGTGGCCCACTGATTCTTTCGTTCCACCGTTAATCATCCGTTTTAACAGTTGACATCCACTCTTCGTTATCTTCCGAGATTTCGCCACCTAGGCGATGTTCACGCCCACCATCTTGATACAATGGACGGTTCAGATCATCACTGCAGGTGGCGAGTGGGAC
Organism: Magnolia officinalis; assembly: GCA_021015155.1. Classification (NCBI taxonomy): domain Eukaryota; kingdom Viridiplantae; phylum Streptophyta; class Magnoliopsida; order Magnoliales; family Magnoliaceae; genus Magnolia; species Magnolia officinalis. The sequence goes on along the minus strand of JAJHSJ010000005.1, from coordinate 96,908,609 downwards.
CCACAGCTGAGAAACGGACGCACAGCGTAGGACGCTGTCCGTCTTTCTGAATTGGAGAAGATGAAATCGGTCAGCGTTAGCTGACCGATTTTGGGATATCCAGTGCACGGCGAGTGCACTTAAGCACCGTGTACATTCGATGTACATATGGGGTCCACTGTGATGTATATAAGAAATCCGATCCGTCCATCCTCTTTTTCATCTAATAAGAGGGGTTGAAACCAAAATTGAAGCATATCCACATATCAGGTGGGCCCCAAATTGAAGATTAATGGGCTGATCTGTCCGTTGGCCCCCTTTCTGAGATCTTCAATGGCTGAAATTTAATATGTACGGTTGATTTATGGCTCACATCCCATGTGTGAAGTCCCGTGTCAATCGGATGGCGGTAACCCTGTGATCTTGCATTCCAGACCAGTTTCGGGCCATTTTTAACGTGAACGGCTTGATTTCCTTGGATCCCTGGCATGTGAATCCGTCGATCTCGGACCCCTGGAGTCCGTCCTTTGCCTTGGCATCATCAGGGCATTAAATCCATATTTTTAGCGTCCTTTTCGGTCCAAGCTTGCAATTACGTCCTGTATCACAAATACGATTAAAAACAGGCTGTTAAACGGTACCATGCTCGTAAATCCAGGCCGTAGCTGGGGTCTAATATGCAATATTCGACCCTCAACAGTAGACGCCTAGAAATTTATTTATCCTCGCCGTCCCAACAGCATTTACCAAACGCAACTCACCCCAGCCTTGACCCGATGCTAAAATTGAAATCTGACACTTTTAAATGAAACTGAGATATTAGGTTTTGCAGCCGTCGGATCTCTTCTACATTTACGGTGAAGGCTTAAAGTATTTTTTTATGCCCGTCTACAAACTTTGGAATCCGATTGTGAAACAGTGACCGTTGATCGCAGATCGGACCCGTACGATAATACCCTGCATCCGATTGCCTTCAAATTTTGCACGGCCCTTCATCGGGCCATGGGGCACCTATCATATAAATTTAATAGCCAGGGGATTATCAGAACCGCCCCAACAGCCAGAATGGACCCCATAGGGCCATCTAAAGATCGGACCCGTACGATAGAACTTCGCATCCGTTTGTCCATAAATTTTACATAGCCTCTCATCGGACCATAAGACACCTACACCGAATTTGGTGGCCAGAGGGGTGAAAGGGCTGCCCCAAAGCCAAAAGGGAGTCCTAGAGGGCCATTGAAGGAAATTGTATGCATGCTAAGATAATATAATCTGATATGGAAATGTTCTGATGCTCTCATAGCTTCAAAAGTTATAGTGGACACTTAGGCAATCTGATCCATTGATCCAATGTTACGACAAATATTAGCCATTTGATCAATTGCCTTTAATATGGATGGTTAAGATTGTTTACAAAAGAAATAAGTCCAATCAATAATGTGATCCATCTATCTGTTTGGGCCTATCATGGATTCTTTATGATTATAAAAAATCACTTTTGTTGGGCCATCTTAGCCATCCCATCTATAGCATGGAAAAGGACGGCTAAAGAAAATCAAGGATGGGTTGGATCATCTGATCAGTGCAACGTTTGTATGAGGTCCCTAACATGTGTTTTGGACTTAATAGACGGTTGAGATCAATTGATTGGACAAAAATTTCAAAAAATGCAACACGAGATCTGACTACAACACAATGTGGTTAGTACTTGTCCATGGCCCAAAATTCAATGGATCGGATGCATTGTCACACATAATACCAAATTTCTGCCAGGTTACTGTTAAGGTGGGGCCCACAAAGTAGGTGTTCCTGTTGATGTATTTCAAAACAAGTTACCGTTGCTCTGGCAAGTCCTCATGCAACAAGCTTATTCTATATAAGTAATTCACCTGCTTGGGAAACACTATTCACCTGTAGTGTAAAATGTATTCACCTGTTCTTGCTTATTCACTTGCTTACACACACGGGACCCACTATGTTGTGTGTGTTCTATCCAATCTAGCATTAGATGACCTTTGTCATGATGATAGGATGCTCTAAAAATTAGACCTATTCAATTATAAGGTGGGCCATGACTTAGAAAATAACTAATAACTGACTTAAAGATCTCTAAATTTATGAGGTGGCTGAAATATATGATAGTTGGAATGGACTGCTTTTATGGGTTTTCAACTTTTATAGTGAGGCAACCTTTCTAGACAGGTTGGATGCTAGACTCAAACCACAGGGCCCCACATACGGCATGAATGGCCCTTCATGTGTTTACTTAAATAGATCAAATATTGCCGCTTACCAAAGCACTTCCATGGTTCTTCTTACATGGACGGTACCCGGCTGAACCCTAATTGCACTGCTTGTCCTATGATATAAGACTCTAAATGAGCCTTGCAATGAGATGCAGACATTTCCCAGTTCATTTTCAGGTTGGGTGAGAGGAAGATCGAAGAGCGATGGGCCACAATTCCAAAAATGCTTGTGACATACACAATAAGAATAAGATCAATAGAGACTTCACACCATTTGAGCTGCAGATTATAACATATATGTTTTCATGTAATGGTTATATGACTTGCATCCCAATGTCCTAATCATCATGATTTTTCAACCATTTGATAGTATTCTCATTGTGCGGTCAACATTCACATAAAAAAGAAATAAAATTTATAAAAAAAAATCAAATTTTTAGAGGAGAGTGTTAACACACCACAATTGTTGTTTTTGAAGTCCTAAATAATTCAGAAACACAGGGCGAGATTTGTTTCCTATTATGATTGCGATTCTTCCAAAGGCTATATATTTGAGTGTAATCAGAATTGGGAGGAAATTTTAAGGCTTTCTAATTCGTTCTAAGGTTTTAAGGATGTTGCTTGGGTTTATCTGAAGTTATTCGAATCGAGTAATCTCTCTACTTTTGTATTTTTTTGCTTTCATAGTGATATTTGTAGCTTTGTGTCGTGATTTTTTCCCGAAAGAATTTTTCCACATTAAAATTCGGAGTGTTTGCATTATTCTTTCTTGGTGCGATTGGATTACCCTACTTATTCATCTCTGCATGCTTCCGTGGTCCTCCAACAAAAATTCGACCAAAAGTTGCAGGATTCATGTTAAAGAAAGCCTCCTATTTACATTTTCCAAGTGATTAATCCTTTCATACCCATGCTTTAAATTCTATCTTATAGTGAATGATGTACATGTAGTGTATGGTCCTTTAGAGTACTAAACAATTTTGTAACTGTTTTATTAAATTCTCTTAAAATATCTTGGTATCATAGTTAAAGGTTAGAGTGAGTGATGTATATTATAATGTGTGGTCCTTCAGACTACAAAATAATTTTGTCACTATCTTATGATTATAGTTAAGATTGGAGAGAGGGGAAACCTTAATCTCAAATTCTCCCAAAATCTCATTCATCCTGAATAAAAAAAAAATGTTAAGTACTTGGAGATAATTATTTTAACAATTTATATACTCCATGAGTCATGCTCTTTGATATTCAGCCTCTATAATGAAACAATGTATGACTGATTTTTTTTTTTTTTTTTTCTTCTTCTTTTTATTCTTCCATGTAATCATGCTTCGGCTAAGTTTTTACCGCGTCACTATCTTATATAAAGAGATACATGTACATGAGTCATCAAAAGATAAGGCCGGTACTTATGATTTAACATGAGAAGGCCCTAGACATTGACATATACAATGCATTCATACATATATTAATTGCGAGAAATTGTTACATCATAGTGACCAGCAAATGCATACTAATGGACCATCGAGGACATTTGTGGAGAAACTTTCAACCTTTGTTCATATCCTAATAAAATATAAACAAATGAAAATGAACAACCAATCCGATGACAAATTCTACTAAGTGGTCTTTGGCAGCATGGAATGAAAGAGATTTGTAGAGATTTATTGGCTTTTGGGTATTTGGTGTTGGGGTACTTCAAAAAATTAATCAAAAGAAAAACACAAACAAAATATTGTTAACTGACTTTTTGTTTTCTCTTATATAAAAGTCTAGTCCCATAGCAAATGAGAAAAATTGTTGTGAAGGATTCATAATACTTTCAAGTACTTGGTGTTTTAAATTATTACGTTGTTATGTACTAGCTTATATACACACCTTAGATAAGGTCGGTGTAAAAAACTAGCCTAAAAATGAGTTAATGCAGGGGCATTTTCGCACCGAGCTTGAGTAAGGTTGTCTGTGGGATGCAGGAGTACACTTGGGGTGGGCAGCCCATGTGAGGCGGCTCCATTTGTGTGAGGTTGGTGGCTCGTGTGAGGCGGGTCCCATTTGTGTAAGGCAGGTGACTCGTGTGAGGCGGTACCTATGTAATGTAGGGTCCAGGAGGGAGGTTTGATCGAAGTCCTAACTCATGAGATGTGGAGCCTGGGCTATGAGATAAATGGATTAATTCGTCATGCTCTATCAGTTCAAGCTTTTAAAGCAAGTAGTTAATTATCTTGCATCAAATTTGTATCAGAGCGAGAGGTGGGGCCTCACATGTGTGAGGTGGGTGGCTTGTGTGAGGCAATATGTACCTTATTAATACTATTGGTTAGGTGATTGTATATAGAGAACAATGCGTTGAAAACCTACTGTATCGAAAAAATTCAATAAAAAAAAGTGAACCATCTCAAAGATAGAGATTAATTCTACACCTCATTCAATAAGAAAATAATTGCTCCATCAACCAAAATGATTGCTTTTGGAATCGTCTAAACGAGTCTATCATTTTATGTTTGGCTAATTTATTCTAATTTGAATATTTTTCATGCCATTGTTTTTAATATTAACTATCTATAAAAGGTTCTTTTAAAAGAATTCTTTTTTTACTCTGATTTTAAATCTACTCTTTTACACTAATGGAAGGTACCCCTTTGACAATAACTTAATGAATGAATGAGCTAGCTTAATGAAAATTTAACTTTAAAAGGTACCGAGATGTAACTATTATACAAATAAGGTATTATTTTATAAATTTTCAGCACCGAGATCATTATAAAATAGAGCATTGACCCAAAAAGAAAAAAAGGGAGAGAAAATTTCGAGCATCAGCTCACCCACGAAAGTTATTCTACTAATTTCATTAAGTACAATAAAATCATTTTTTTTAAATTTTTTTAATTTTTTTTATTTTTATGGGTGGGGTTTAATTTTCTATGTAAGACCCATGTAATAATTTTGTAAGTTTGAATTTTGTAGCATCTTATTGTTACGGTAGGAATGCAAGTGAAATTATCTCACTATATAATTGTCCAATCTTTTTTTACTTTTTAACAGTAAAGTTGGATTAGCATAGACTATGTAACTGTATCTTGGGTCCCCTACTCTTACCCGGGTGGTAGACTCCTTGGAGTTTCAACACCGGGCAAGGGTTCGAGTACCGACGGTGGTGAAATCCCACCGTGTGCGTGTGGCATGAGTGTGTGGGGGTGTGTGTGCGTGTGTAATAATAATTAAAAAAAAAAAAAAAAAAAACTACTGTATCTTAACAATTAAAAGGTTAAAAGTAGGCCATCAAGTTTCATGTGCTGATCAAGTTAGTTTATTTATTAGATGATATAAAATTTGTAAAAAAAAATAAAATAAAATAAAAAAAAATAAAAAAAATCAAAAGCAAAATTTCTCATCTTGATCAAAACGCCTCCCATTGTAATTATCATGCAACCCTTGAATCTAGGTCTGGTCCACTTTAGTGATGTGTGTGACAAATCCAAAACATCCACCAGTTTGGCCATCTCATTTTAGGGTGTGATCCAAAAATCAAGGCCAATCCAATATAAAAGTGGGTCCCACAAAATGAATAAGTTGGATGGATGGTAGCCTTTAACGATCCATTGATTATTGGCTTATGGCCCACTTGAGCATTGTATTTGACTCATCTTTCGGTTCATCAAGTAAAATGACCTCCCTAAACTTGTGAATGGGGTGGACTTCTTCTCTCAAACATCAAAGTGGGCCCCATGTATTTTAACACTACTGTTCATTTGAAGTGTGTTTTGTTTTTTGTTTTCACTATAACCAACGACACTGCGACACAACATTAATGGACAGATGATAGAAAATAAATAAAATCTAGTTGGTCCCGTTTTGTACTAAAATTGATAGTTCAAGTAAAAAATTAAATTAGACGATCAAAGGTCATAAATTCGATGGTAAGTCTCACGTTGCCCTCAATTATTACCATTTCACCTTATTTGATAATCTATCAGAATTTCTGCCTTGGAAATCGGTTCAAAGGAGGTAGTTTAAATATTTAGACCTCATAGTGATGTATATGATATATCCATTCCGTCTATCCGTTTTACCACAACATTTTGAGACATGAACCGAAAAATGAGGCAGATTCAACGCTCAAGTGGCCCACACCAAACGAAACAGTGGCCCCCATAAGATTTTAATGGTAAGTGTTCGATTCCCTTTTTCCTATGGCGTGGTCCACTTGAGCTTTGGATATGCCTCCATTTTTGGTTCGTGTCATAAATTCAACTGGGATAATGGATGAACAGTGTGAATAAGCGACACACGTCATGGTAGGACCCATGAATATTTTGCAGTTCACCATTTTTGTGTCTAAAAACATGGGTCAAATCAAGCATTGGAAAGAATGTTGTAAATACATAAGTAAATAATTATTACCTATTTACAAGGAATTGGAAAATCATACCGCCCTAGTCGGGACTAGGATTTCCTACTAAAGCCTTTTGGCAGGGAGTTCCTGCGCAAGGATGCAGGGTGGGCCCACCTAAATGTTTGTTGAGAAATTAACTCCGTCCATCCGTTTTGCAAGATCATTTAAGGATGTTCACTTGTAGTGTAAATTCTATTCACTTGTTCTTGATTATTCACTTGCTTATTCACACATACGTGATACCCATTATATTGTGTGTTCTATCCAATCTAGCATTAGATGACCTTTGTCATGATGATAGGATGCTCTAAAAATCAGGCTTATTCAATTATAAGGTAGGCCATGACTTAGAAAATAACTAATAACTAACTTAAAGATCTCTAAATTTATGAGGTGGCTGAAATATATGATAGTTGGAATGGACTGCTTTTTTGGGTTTTTAACTTTTATAGTGAGGCAACCTTTCTAGACAGGTTGGATGCTAGACTCAAACCACAGGGCCCCACATACTGCATGAATGGCCCTTCATGTATTTGCTTAAATAGATCAAATATCGCCACTTACCAAAGCACTTCCATGGTTCTTCTCACATGGACGGTACCTGGCCGGACCCTAATTGCACTGCTTGTCCTATGATATTAGAATCTAAATGAGCCTTGCAATGAGATGCAGACATTTCCCAATTCATTTTCAGGTTGGGTGAGAGGAAGATCGAAGAGTGATCGACCACAATTCCAAAAATGCTTGTGACATACACAATAAGAATAAGATCAATAGAGACTTCACACCATTTGAGCTGCAGATTATAACATATATGTTTTCATATAATGGTTATATGACTTGCATCCCAATGTCCTAATCATCATGATTTTTCGACCATTTGATAGTATTCTCATCGTGCGGTTAACATTCATATAAAAATAAAATAAAATTTTTTAAAAAATTGAATTTTTAGAGGAGAGTGTTAACACACCAAAATTGGTGTTTTTGAAGTCTTAAATAATTCGGAAACACAGGGCGGGATTCGTTTCGTATTATGATTGCAATTCTTCCAAAGGCTATATATTTGAGTGTAACCAGGATTGGGAGGAAATTTTAAGGCCTTCTAATTCATTCTAAGGTTTTAAGGATGTCGATTGGGTTTATCCGAAGTTATTCGAATTGAGTAATCTCTCTACTTTTGTAATTTTTTACTTTCATAGTGATATCTGTCGCTTTGTGTTGTGATTTTTTTTCGAAAGAATTTTTCACATTAAAATTCGGAGTGTTTGCATTGTTCTTTCTTGGTGCGATTGGATTACCCTACTTATTCATCTCTGCGTGCTTCCGTGGTCCTCCAACAAAAATTCGACCAAAAGTTGCAGGATTCATGTTAAAGAAAGCCTCCTATTTACATTTTCTAAGTGATTAATTCTTTCATACCTGTGCTTTAAATTCTATACTACAGTGAATGATGTACACGTAGTGTATCGTCCTTTGGAGTACTAAACAATTTTATTAAATTCTCTCAAAATATCATGGTTTCGATCATAGCTAAAGGTTAGAGTGAGTGATGTATGTTATAATGTGTGGTCCTTTGGACTACAAAATAATTTTGTCACTATCTTATTATTATAATTAAAATTGGAGAGAGGGGAAACCTTAATCTCAAATTCTCCCAAAATCTCATTCACCCTGAATAAAAAATTTAACTACTTGAAAATAATTATTTTAACAATTTATGTACTGCATGAGTCATATCCTTTGATATTCAGCCTCTATAATGAAAGAAGATATGACTGAATTTTTTTTTTTTTCTTTTTATTCTTCCATGTAATCATGCTTCAGAAGTTTTTACTGCGTCACTATCTTATATAAAGAGATACGTGTACATGAGTCATCAAAAGATAAGGCCGGGTACTTATGATTTAACATGAGAAGGGCCTAGACATTGACATATACAATGCATTCATACATATTGACATATACAATGCATTCATACATATATTAATTGCGAGAAATTGTTACATCATAGTGACCAGCAAATGCATATTAATGGACCATCGAGGACATTTGTGGAGAAACTTTCAACCTTTGTTTATATTCTGATAAAATATAAACAAATGAAAATGAACAACCAATCTGATGACAAATTCTACTAAGGGGTCATTTGGCAGCATGGAATGAAAGGGATTTGTGGAGATTTATTGGCTTTTGGGTTTTTGGTGTTGGGGTACTTCAAAAAATTAATCAAAAGAAAAACATAAACAAAATATTGTTAATCGACTTTTTGTTTTTTCTTATGTAAAAATCTAGTCCCATAGCAAATGAGGAAAATGGTTGTGAAGGATTCATAATACTTTCGAGTACTAGGTGTTTTAAATTATTGCGTTGTTATGCACTAGCTTATATATACACCTTAGATAAGGTCGGTGGAAAAAACTAGCCTGAAAATTAGTTTATGCAGTGGCATTTTCGCACCGAGCTTGAGTAGGGTTGCCTGTGGGATGCAAGAGCACACTCGGGGTGGGCGGCCCATGTGAGGCGGGCTCCATTTGTGTGAGGCAGGTGACTCGTGTGAGGCGGTACCCATGTGATGTGAGGTCCACGAGGGAGGTTCGACCGAAGTCATAATCCATGAGATGTGAGGCCTGGGCTATTAGATAAATGAATGAGGTCATCATGCTTTACCAGTTTAAGCTTGTAAAGCAAGTAGTTAATTATTTTACATCAAATTTGTATAAGAGCGGGAGGGGGGTGGCTTGTGTGAGGCAATATGTACATTATTAATACTATAGGTTAGGTGATTGTATATAGGAAATAATGCGTAGGTTCGAAAAAATTCAATAAAAAACAGCGAACCATCTCAAAGATAGAGATTAAGTCTACACCTCATTTAATAAGAAAATAATTGCTCCATTGACCAAAATGACTGTCATTTTATATTTCGCTAATTTAATCTAATTTGAATATTTTCCATGCCATTGTTTTTAATATTAACTATATATCTATAAAAGGTTCTTTTAAAAGAATTCTTTTTTAGCTCTGATTTCAAATCTACTCTTTTACACTAAAGTTCAAATCCCCACTGCCAAAGCCCTAAAACCCACATGAAAAAAAATCATATTAATCAGATGGGTGGCTGTATCAAAGCAATTCTACCCATAGGAGATCCAAGGTGGGGTCCACCAAGTACATGTCCCATACATATGATAACAATACACACGTGTGCAATATATGTGCACCATTACATCATACTACCCTGCACAAGGAGGGTTTATTAGATCAATCCACCCAATTTAATATACTTCACTACTTTCTTGACCAAACATGAGACTATGCCTCAAACATGAAAATGACAATTCATCCACTTTCCAAAAGCTACTACAAATGGAGTGTTGATATTCCCACCCCAAAAGATGATAGTTTCAACCCTACAACGGCTGCTTTTGTCATAATAGCGGTTCTTTACCAATGAGGAATTATATGATACTCTGCTGCATATGATGCTTGGTACGCAGGCACTCAGAAATTATACATATCTTAACTAAAATGAAACCGACCATGTTATGCATCCTACCGTAGAAAAGTTATATTCCCAAGATCAGTTTGGTTGAACAATCCTAACCTCTGATTCACGGACACTTGTTTGTCACAATAGGACAGTTGGATTTTTCATTTTTAACCGTCCAGTAAATGTCCACCAATCCGATGGTTAGTGATGACAATCGAATGGTTAATTTTTAGTTCATTATACATCTAGACTGAGTATCATGTTTTGGATGGTTTAACTTGAATATTTGTATATCATGTGTGAAATTTCTAAGTAAATATTAAGTGCCTGAGTATCATCCATCACACTCTGCCAGAGTAGCAAAATTTTCTCCTTACCAATTTCTACATAGAGCACATGCTTTCTACTTTTTGGTCACACAAAGGTACAAACTTGTGGGAATGTTAAGGGCAAAAAGTAAGAAGGGAAGGGTTTATCCATCAATCAGGGTGGGTGTAAATATCAATTCTGGTGGGGGTGAAGCTAACAAAATTTGGGGGTGGAAATAACAATTCTCTTATAGAATTGCTGAAACGTTGAAGTCATTAAAAATCATCACCAGAGCAGACACATTGAAGTCATTTTAAGTATGAGAAGGTCTCAGGTACAACCGGATGGACCACAAATTATGGTCCACCCCGTGGATAACTTCAAACCTATTATGTAAATGTGACATCCAACCCTTCCATTAGATTATCCCGCCGATGAGGGTTACCTCGAGAAAACATGAGCTCCATCTACTGGTCAGGTGGGCCACTTGTAGAAAACAATATCTAGCCATTGATGATAGAAATAGAATAAATAAAAGTATGGTCCACTCAATTAGTGGGTGTGGCTGAATTTTGCCTAAGGCAATCCTCATGATGCTGAAATCTATTGGACGGATTGGATGAGATGTCATATGCACATGAAAAGTTGGATGTACAACGGTTAGAGTGCATTGCCCATTGTCTTTTGGAGGGTATTTGATACTCTGGAGGAATATTACGCTTGATACGCAGGCAAACACTCAAAATTGTACACATGGCATATATTAACTAAAATTACACACAACTGTCTGGTCAGTCCGGGAAACAGACTGGTAAGATAATTTTCCAACCTCTTACTGGTGGAATTATGACCATTGGATATCTTTTCTTTCTTAACCGTCCAATACATGTCCACCAATCGAATGGTGAGATAATTTTCCAAAAGCTTAATTTGAGTTAGTTTAGTTAGTTGTATGCCAAGTATGCAATTAGTAATTAATTTCTAACTGCGCGAGTATCATCTGTCATATTCTGACAGAGTATCAAATTTATTTAGTGGTCATGGCTCCTTTGACAGTTCATCACTATTTTTAAAATGATGTTGACTCATCCTACTGCCATGTGGCATTCATTTACTCTACCCATAACATCCAGATTGTGGGTGGAACGCATATCTAAAATCAAGAAAATTCTATCCATCCCATTGATGGCTATAAAATGGATGGTTAGAAGCAACATATTCAGTGGTCCAAATTTCAAGATAAAAATCAAATGTTACTATCATCTTTTCAGTGTAAGCCATCCACAAGAGGTCCACTGGTTTGGACTATGCCATGTGCACGGTTGAAGAATCTCAACTGCTTTTACAGACAGTATGTTTAAGGAGTATTTTCACCTTTTTATATTCTCACCTTAGCCATAGTGTTGGGATTGCGTGGACGTAAATTTGAATTTAATTAAAGAAGGTGAAATTAAATGCAAACAAAAGTACACATAAAACACATAAATTTTTTCAAAAAAAAAAAAAAAAAAACAATACAACACAAAGCAACAATCAATTCATTAGGAAATGATATTACAAATGATGGATGAATTTATCGAACTAAACAACTCCAAAATCTCATCTTAAAATCCTATCTTTGCTCTAAAACATTTTTGGAATGGCTTAACACTTGCTTTTAATACCCTAATTCTGCTTACACCTAATATATATATATATATATATATATATATATTAAAAAATTAGAAATAAATTGCACACTTATGCAGTTTCACATATGACACCGACGGGACCTTTAATGGCATTGCATTCATCGACAACCAGCCCGTGATTTCAAAGTTCTATTTGCCAGTATCCAATAATAACTCTAAAATTGTCTAGTGAATGATTAGAAAATTTTTCGATTTTCTTGATGGCATCGAATGTACTGTTATTAACATGGATTGACCAGTAATTAGAGTTACATTGAAGACATCTGACAACACGTAAAAGTGGTCAGATGAATAAAAGGTGGTCTGAACTGTTGATTTAATGGACCTACACAGGAATTAGGATGTGCCAAAATATTTCCTAGATCAGGAGATCGTAACCGTAGTGTAGGCAGCGTAAGGATGGGTGCCTATAATGCAAATACGCAACGGTCAGGAATAGAAGGCCAGAATTAGATGAGTTTCTATTTTGGAAAATCATGGCATCCCCTATTGAGTTGGGCCTGTCTGATAAACGGGCATTTTAAGGGTGTCAAGACACTGATGGATGCCAACCGGCACACATGCTCAATATGTAATCCATCCATCAGGTGGGTCCCACTGCATAAATGGTCTGTCCCAAAATTCTGATCGGCTTCCTTATGAGATGGCCTGCATTATTGAAAAACAAACGTAATGTTTCTGCAGCCGTCCATTTGTTTCAAACTCTTCAGGTCCAATTCATTAGTGGGACAGCAATAGTTCCAAGATCAACGATGAACGGATTGGATCTTGTGCATGTGTGTCAGGTAGGCACATGTTGTGGCGCGAATATGGGTTGTTTTATTCACGTGTGCGTATCCCCTAACACAACTTATGTACACGCGGCATAAATTTAAATCAATCCAGACCGTCCAAATCATGGAAGCCAGTGTGGATCGGGAACATAGTCTAACATCATTTTAAGAGCTTCGTGGTTTGATTTTTCTTTTCCATTTTTTCCCTTGATTTTGATGGCTATAGATCGAATATTTAGAATCATCCATTTTCTGAGATTTTATTGCTAATATACATCCGCATCGACCCAGACGATTTGAACGGTTTGGATTGAGTTGCGTATATGTAACATGTACAGCAGCCATGTCCACGTGTATGGATCATAGTCTACAAGCGTATTAAATAAATCCTCCAAAACATTCCTAAACAGATGGGATGATACGAGGTTCATACTCGACATCATGTAGTGGGTAAAAGAAAAACGGCACGTGCGATGGATATGGTCTAAATATTTAAAAAGAAAGGCTCACGTCCAACAGGTCGGATGATCAGTGACCCTCCATCAAGTGGATAACTTTCAACATGTCATGTTCGTGCAACATCCAAACCGTCCAATAGGTTGGCCCCTCCATGATCATCACCTTTGGCAAAATTCAGCCCTATCCATCCATTAATGGACCACACTTTTATTTTATTATTTATCAGTAGTTATACGTTTTTTTTATTGACGTGGCCTTGGATGGGGTTGGCTTTAAAGAAAGTTATCCTTATGGTGGGACCAACGGCCTGTTGTATGGGATGGATGTTGCACGCACGTGATAAGTTGAAAGTTGTCTGCTCGGTGGAACTTACTGTGAGAGATAGGAACTTAGTTTTTTATGCCTATTGTCGTTAGCTGTCGATGGTGGGCCCCACGTGAAATAGAAAGGGACGCGGATTAGCTAACAGTAGCGAGTTTGGTTACTGAAGTGATGTCCAGACGTTCTGTGGGCTCCACCATGACGTCTGTGTAGTATCCACACCGTTAATCCATTTTGAGAGATTATTTTAGGGCATGAGCCAAAGAATAAGACGGATCTAAATCTCAAGTGGATCTCACCACAGAAAATAGGGGCGACAATGACACCCACCGTTGAAACATTCATAGGGCCCACCATAATGTTTATTTAAGATACAATCTGTTTATAAGTTAACATAGATATGGAAAATGGGAAAACAAAAATATCAGCTTGATCGAAAACTTATGTGACCTTGAAATGTTTTTAAGGGTAGGAATTCAATCCCCACAATTTTCTGTGATGGGTCCTTATTTATTTCCATCCATAAAATGATCTCTTCAAATGGATGGGCGGTTTGGATACAACATATACATCATGGTGGGGCCACGCCATGCAATGTAGTGACATCACTTCAGCAGGGAGCCTCGCAACTGTCAGGTTCAGCAGCTAATCAGCGTCCAAAAGGGGTTTATCCGGTTAAAATCACCAATCAATAACCAGATAGTGTCGGCAGGGACTCGGCGGCTTCGGTACTGACCCCTCCTGCTGAAATTCTCCGTGGGCCCACCGTGATGTATGTGTCTTCTTCATGCTGTCAATCTGGCATGGCCAAAACTGAAGTAGATTTAAATCTGAGGGGTGTTTGGAGCATGGATTAGATGGGTTTAAGTGGGATGGAATTACCAAAATGTAATGATCGTCTAATCCCACGGCTTTGAGGCCATTCCCCTTCATGAGTGGGAAACTGAGTGGCTACTCATCTTGCCATTACTGGTCGGTGCTTTGTGGGCCCCACCATTATGTATGTGTTTCATCCATGCCGTTCACCCATTCTTCCATGTCATTTTATGGTATGAGCCTAAAAATGAGTTTGATCCAAATCTCAAGTGGACCGCACAGTTGGCCCTAAGAGGTTTTTAATGGTGTAATTCAATCACTACTGTTTTCCCATGGTGTGGTCCGCCTGAGATTTATATCTACCTCATTTTTGGGATCAAGCCCTAAAATTATATTTCAAAATGGATGGATGGCATGGATAAAACACATACATCATGGTGGGGTTCACATGACACCGACCACTAACCACACGAAACCAAAGTTACGTGAGTCCTAGGGACATTGCAACCATCCATGAGATCTTAAAACCCATTCCCACTTAATCTCATTTAAACCCATGCCCCAAACTTATTACAAGTTACAAAGTAGACCACATAAAAAGATACGATGGTTATTGAACACCCACCCTTAAAAAATTACCAAGGCTTACTGTAATATTTATTTTGCCATCCAACATATTAATTAGCTCACACAAATAAGGAAAACACAAACAACAGCTTCATCCAAAACTTTTGTAACCTGTAATAAGTTTTTAATGGTGAGCATTCAATCACATTTCCTACAGCATGGTCTACTTGAGATTTGGATCTGTCTTATTTTTGAGCTCATACTCCCAAATGATTTTAAAAAAAATAAAACAAGCACCATTGATAAAACACATACATTATGGTGGGGCCCACAAAGGTTTTTCCAACACCCACTAGCCTTGAATTGAGTAGGGGAGAGGCCACTGTCAAATCCACGTGTACCATTCTCGCATATGATTGTAATATTAGTACTCTAGCAACAATCTTAGACTATTTGAAACCCAACAAAGTTTATGGTGGAAGAAGATATTTGTGTGAAGCAGTCTTACATGATTTATCCAATTCATGCTGTTGTCTGGACTAGTTTTTATTATTAATTTATTAAATTAAAGATATCAAAATAAAAATGAAATATGGTATGTCTGAAGAGTTTTCAGATAGTTAGTGGCATGCGTAGCATTTATTGGAACATATACTAATACCAATAGGACACATGTAAGGTAGTTGAAGATTTGTGACTATGACACATGTGAAAAGATGAAGCACTTGAACTTCAATAGTTGTGCACATTAAATATTTATTTTGTTCTCCACTTGTTGAATTAAAGGAACAAAAGCACATCTCATGAGCCATTTGGATGAGAGTAAACAAGGATAAATGACATTTAAGGTGTGTTTGGACGAGAGTAAATGCATGAAATAGAAATAAATTAGCCTATAAATGAATTGAGGAAATTTTGAGGTAGATGGGGAGAAATATATTTTAAGCTCTCTTAGATAGCCGCACGAGTAAATAGAAGTATTGCTATGCACATATCCATCGTACACATAACATATTGTTAACATTTTGAAACAATTCAAATATCAGCTACACCACTAAAATCGTACATATAGAATTATCTAAATCCTCCAAAAGTTGGCCATCTAAATAAAATTTAAAAAACATTGGCAACGTATTGTTTGTGATCCTTATGTTTGTGGCCCACCTGAAGTTTCAAATTTTTTCATTTTTAGTTAAAGTATTAATTTCAATAGACTTGTTACAATATTTTTTTTAAATATCACATGTGTACATTAATTTTAAATATTAAAGCTAATTTGAAATATTATATATGCTTGTATAAATATATTAAAAATTTTCAATGCATTTCAATTACTCCATTTACTCTTATTAAAAAGAAACATTTTAATTTCAAATGCATGTCATTTATTCTAATTTATTTTTATCCATTCCATTGAGGAGCCAAAAACATTGAATGTCACACGTGTAAGAGATCTGGATCACTCATTAAATGGGGTACACCATAAACATGTCATGGAATTTAAAATAAAAATTACTGGTCATTTGATTAGGCAATTTAACATGTACGGGTAAAATGGGCCGCGAGGAAAGAATCCAACCGTCCAAATTTGACATGGATTTGTGGCCCACTTAACTAATGGCCTATTCTGATTTTTGGTTTGTTGCATGTTCATATTGGTACACTAGAACTCTGACATGACTTCAATCCCCTCAGATGGAGGGCCCTTCATTAAATCACAACCGTATTGAATCATCCACCTAATTACATTGGCATATATATATATATATATATATATATATATCTGGCAATCCATGCCATCCAAATAGTGGGGTACATTGAAGACGTACGGTGTAGATTTGTTCAATCAACTAATGATCTATCTCCACTGCAACTTGTAGGCTCAGATCATCAGCTACAATGTTGGTTGTTCGGCTGTTTTACATTGCTTTCGATAGTTTACTATTGGATCTGTCACCAATAAATGAACGGTTAAAAGAAGAGAAATACATCAACGGTCCAGAATCATCTGAATAATGTCCTGATATTTGTGGCTAGGATATCTCAATCTGGGAGAATTTATGCTAATAGACCATCTACATTTGGGGAAACAGATCAGTGGTCATGATTATCCAACCGTGGGCCCACCTCTGCAAGTAGTCATAGGATAACCTTTGTTCTGCAAATTATTCATCTGCTTTTAGAAGCTACATCTGTTTATCCATCTGCTTATTCGGCTATTGCCTGTGTGAGGCCGTCCCTGACCGTGGGGCCCACCTTGATGCATATGCCTTATATCCACACCGTCCATCCGTTTTAAAAAGTCATTTTATGACATTTTTCCAAAAATGAAGAAGATCAAATCTTAAGTGGACCATAATATAGGAAACAGTGGTAATCAACCATTAAAAGTTTCTCCTGGCCCACAAAAGTTTTGGATCAAGCTGATATTTATCTGGTCTCTTCATCCAGGTTTTTGTGACCTTATCAACAGTTTGGATGACAAATAAACATTCATACATACACCGTGGTGGGCCCATGCGACCACCTGTGTAGAAATTAGAACAATTCATCGGGTGAAAATTGGACGGTGGTAAAATATTACCACTGGTCCACGTTCAGTGTACATACGGGGCCCACCTTATGGCCGGATCGCCCTGATTTTTAGGGCCCGGATTCCGTGGATCCCTGAAGGTAGGGCTTACCGATGTATGTACCTTACATCCACGCCGTCCATCCGTTTTTACAGAACATTTTAGTGTATGATTCAAAAAATGAAGAATATCAAATTCACAGGTGGACCACATCACAGGAAACAGTGACGTTTGACTATTAAAAACTTTGTGGGCTACAAACGTTTTGGATCAATCAGATATTTGAGTGGTCCCTTCATTCAGGTCAAATTGACCTTATCAACGGGTTAGATGGAAAATAAGCATTACGGTGGTCCCCAAAAAGTTTTAATGGCAGGTACTGTTTTCTGTGGTGTGGCCAACCTAAGATTTGGATGTTCTTCATTTTTCGGATCATTATATAAAATGATCTTTCAAAGCGGATGGATGGCGTGGATGTAATGAACATACATGAAGGTACGCCCGACAGTCAGGGATCCACCCACCTCGGTGGATCCGTGGATCCACCGAAGCCATGCCCTGATTTCTAGGCCACCGTACATTCATGGTGGGCCCACATGATGAACAGCCGTGCGAAGAGTGGCAAGGTCCTTTTCTTTTCTCACTCGTCAAGCTTTTCAGAGAAAAGCACTTGTTTTAGCCGTCCACGACTTTTTGGACCCTATTGATCACTATAGCTGATTTCCTAAGCCCGCACACGACTAGTCGCCAGCACGTGTGCCAGTAATGGAAGTGCATGCAGTATCTGGACCGTCCAACAGATCGGATGCACCAAGTGGATGTACTGACCCAAAATTAAATCTGGTCCGCTCATCAGGCGGCCCCACCAACCGTACATTCGCCTCATAAACTGCAGTCCACTTTTATCAATGGACGGATCTGATTATTAGAGAAGGATAGTTAATAGTGGGCCCCACAAATGGATTGGATCTCGTTCTTATCTCCCATGCCATGAATACCAATCTCTGTCATCGGTGGTGGCTGTGTGAGGAGCTCTGTGGGGCCCACCTTGATGTGTATTTCCATTATTTGGGCCAGCTCATGCAAGGACGTAAAGGGTAGAAATACGACCGGGTCAAATTTTAGGTGGGCCACACAACAAGGAAAAGTAGAGATGGGGACACTAACTATTTGAAACTTTAATAGGGCCCACCAAAGTTATTGTTGTCTCTGATATTTGGTTTTTTCCTAAGGGGGTCCAGGAAATTTTCAATGGTGGACATTCCATCCCCACCGCACATGTGGTGTGGCCCACTCAAGTTTTTAATTTCTTGGATCTTAGTGCACACATTCCTAACAAGAGCTAGCGACAATAATGGATGGAAGGGCTATGTGGGGCCCACCATGTTAGGCTGTTTCTCCATTTCTAAAAAAATGATGGAGATTCAAGGCTGAAGTGGACCACACAACAGAAAGCAACGGTGATAATGTTGCCCATTGTTCAAACCTTCTTAGGGCCACCGTGATGAAGGTAAAACACAAATTTCAGCTTGATTCAAAACTTCTGTAGCCATTAGGAAGTTTTTAATGGTAATGGTAGGTGTTCGATCCCCACTTTGTGGTCCACCTGAGCCTTGTATGTGCCTCATTTTTAGCTAATATGCTAAAATGATCTGAAAAAAATGAATGAATGGCGTAGATAGAACCCATACATCATGGTGGCCCCCACTGAGCCCTGCCTTGACCGAGCCCAAAAATGAAGCAGATCCAAATCTCAGGTGGACCATACTATCGAATCAGTGGTGAGTGAACACCCCACCATTAAAAACTTTATTGGGCCCACCAGAAATTTGGATGAAGAGGAAAAACAAATATAAGCTTGATACAAAACTTATGTAGCCTACTGGAAGCTTTTTATGGCCAATAACCATTGTTTCCTATGGTATAGTTTATATAAGATTTGGGTGTGCTTCCTTTTTTGTATTATTCCCTTAAATAATTTGGAAAAATGAGTGGACGGCATGAATGTAAAATACATACATCAAGGTGGGCCGCGCCATAAGTAATTTTTAGTTTGAATATACTTATTATCAAACTATTCTATACTGTAACACCAAGATCCATAGCTCAAGGAGCTAGGATCCTTTGTTATCTTGTCAACCGAGATTTCTTGATTGGTCGACGTCACCACTCACTAAAAGAATAACAAAAAAAATTAAAAATAAAAAGCTTCGGACGCCAAACCAGCAGGGTAATAGGAAATCTCCGTTGACCAGATAACATAGGATGCGGACTCAGTGAAAGATACCTCGTTTCAAGGCTTGGTGATGTGTGATCTGACAGTGGGTGTACCAACAAGCTAACCCAAAAAAAAAAAAAAACCTTTGCTATACTGTACAGTTTGGTTTTATGATTGTTTGAATATCGAGTTAATCATTTAGGAAAATTATGCTCTATGTAAAATAAAAATAACAACAAAATAAATATTGGAAATCGAGTTAATGCTCGACTCTTATAATTCAAATCTGTTACAGATATTGTACCAGAGTTATAAATCTGGTAAAGCTAGTCATTTCCTAGCAGTTCTACCGTATCGTGGCCTTTCAAAATTAGATAGTACTCTTGCATAGGCAAAAAAGAGTGGGGCCCACTTGCATTTAGTTTGAGAATAATGCACGATGCAGATGGGCCCACGTGGTTCATCAATAGGAGGGGTGGACGGCAGCTAACTTTGTACAATGGCAGAGTACAATCATTTCCATCAATAAACGGAGGAATCCACTTCGTGGGACCAACAAGGATTGCTCATTTCTTGAAAAGATCAGACTAATCCGAGGGTCCTGATTGTCCCTTGCCCATAAATAGACTATCTTGTGACGACTCACACCCATTTCAGCAAAAGTACATTTCTTATATGGAAAGGATTGTTTGTCCAGTACAAGCTCTGGTCGTGTCCCACAATGCGAACGGTCCTAATCAGTGTACACGTGTCCTGTGGGTAGATTCTAGATAAGCGCAAGTTGGTACCTTGATGCGGCATATGTATGGCAATGATCCAAACGGTGGATTCATTTGATTGGACAATCCTAACCGTTTAAAAATGAATATACAAAAAGGCATGGTTTTTGTGCAACCGTTTTACATTAATATTGAATGAACGGTTTGGATCAAGTAGGATATCAAAATTCATCTGATAGGTCCCGCAGTGGACAGACAATCACATCCATCTTAGTTGACAATTCCAGGACTGTTGGCCGTTCGATTTGTAACGATCCAACATTTGCAACCTCCAGTCCATGGCTAACCGTTGGATCGCTGCGATCTATGAATGTGCCCGATAGATGAACGCTCTGGATCTCGTACAAATGCGCAAAACATATCAAATAGAGTGCATCGCATATGATCAATTTTCTAATTCGTAGCACACACAGTGTAGGTTAATCAAAACCGTCCATCTAATAGGATACACGTTAGGTGAATCCAAACCATTCATTGATGCTCACTCCCATTACACGATGAAGTGTAACCATCGTGGATTTATATTGGGCCCGGCCCATTTATTCTACAGCCGGCCATGATAGCCACCTTTAAATGAGACCAGGCCCATGGCATTTCCCAGCCCGACCCAAAAAGATCTTTCCAGTCCACCGTGATGTATTTGCAACATCCACACCGTTCATCATTTCCGTTAGGTGAGCCCAAACATAAGGCCGATACAAAACTCAAATGGGCCACACCACAGGAAAAAGTGGGTATGGAGACGCCTACCATTGAAATCTTAGTGGGCCACGGGAGTTTTTGATCAAGCTGATATTTGGTTTTTCCCTTCATACCGATGGGGCTTACCATATGAACGGATTAGATTCATTATTAACTTCAAGGTGGGCCCCATGAAGCTTTCAACGGTGGGCGTCCACATCCCCACTTTTCCGTACGGTGGGGCCACCTTGAGTTTTGGATCGACCTTATATTTGGGCTCACGTCCTAAAATGATCCAGCTTAAATGATGGACGGTGTGATGCGATGCACACATCAAGGTGGGCCCAAGCCATCAGCTTGATCTTTTAACCGACACTTTGCGTAGTGTAATCAGGTTCTAAATTCTGTAAAGTGGGGTTTTAGGGTTTAGGGTTTTGGTTCGTGATTCATGAATCTAGACCGTCGACTGACTTCTAATTCATCGTGCGATACAGCAGATCAACCGTACGGATCATCGGAAAATGGAGCCCATATGTAAAAAACAAAGCTTCTAGTGTATTTTGAATTCCTCTCTCTAGTATTTTTCTTTCTGAAATGCCGCGACCGAGAAACCTACACTTCGAAAATACTCTGGCAGAGCGCGTAATGGATGATACGCAGGCACGTAGAAATTACTAAGAAATTGTAGACGTGGCATATAAGTAGTCAAACTAAACCGTCCAAATTTTAGATATATCACAAAAAAAAAAAAAAAAAATCTTATTTAAAATATCTGCCTATCGAAATGCTGTACATTTATTTAACAGTTAAAAATGAAAAATCCAACGGTCAAATTTCCACAAACTACTTTTCACGATTCAGAGGTTAGAATCGTCCAACCAATATTATCTTAGGTTTATGACTTGCCTGCTGTAGTCTGCGCAATCCACTTGGTTTATTTCAGTTAAGATATGTCACGTGTAGAATTTCCGAGTACCTCCTGTGTATCAACCATCAAACTAAGCCAGAGCATCATATGACCAAACAGGGGAGCGGATTAGGCGGCGGCCCCGCCTCACCCAAGACGGTGTGACCCTACCGTGGGGCCCACCTTGTTGCATGTATTCTATATCCAATCTGTCCATCCGTTTTATCAGATTATTTTATGGAATTAGCCCAAAAATGAAAAAGATCCAAATATCTGGTGGACCATTCAATAGGAAACAGTGGTGAATTTATGGTATGGTCCACGTGAGAAACGAAACTGCTTTATTTTTTAGTCTATTCCCTAAAATAATCTGAAAGGACGGATGGACGGTGTGGATATAGAATACATACATCAAGGTGGGCCCCCACGGTAACATCCGCACTGTCTTGGGTGAGGCCGGGGCCGCACCTAATCCCTTCCATCGTAACGCCACGTGTCTAGCTCGTGTGCTCGATGTCCCGCCGTTGCTCGCACGTGCCTTACGCATTCCTCGCCATGTATTCAGATCCCATGGCCCACTAAAAAAAGAGAAGTGAAAAGAAAGCGAGAGAAAGGATAGAGAAATTCAAGCATTTTTGTCTTTCCTTTCTAAAAAACATCCCCTCCGTCGCCTCTCTCTCTATCTCAATCCCTCTCGCCTCTCTGCAACTCCACAGAATGGGAGAGGTAGAAACAACCCAAATCAAAACAAAACAAAACCCCTGATTTTTTATTTTTTATTTTAGATCAGCCCACCTTCCTTCCATTCCTGAATAAGCTCTGTTTCTTGTTGTTGATTTCAGGAAGAGAAGAAACCAGAAGAGAAGAAATCAGAAGAGCCAGAAGCGAAGAAGCCAGAAGAAGAGAAGAAGGAAGAAGAGAAAAAAGAAGAGAAGAAAGAAGAGAAAACAGAGGAGCAGAAAGAGCCACCTCCACCGGAAGAGATAGTACTGAGAGTCTATATGCATTGTGAAGGCTGTGCTCGGAAAGTGAAGAGATGCTTGAAAGGATTCGAAGGTTAGAATTGCAAAACCTCAGAATCATTCAAAAACAAACGAAAATTACATTTCTTTTTTTTTTTTGGTTTTTATTTTATAGGAGTTGAAGATGTCCAAACAGACTGCAAATCTCATAAGGTGGTAGTGAAAGGAAAGAAGGCAGACCCTTTGAAGGTATTGGAGAGAATTCAAAGAAAGAGTCATAGAAAGGTGGAGCTACTCACTCCCATTCCAAAGCCAGTGGAAGAGCCTAAGAAAGCTGAAGAAGAGAAGCCGAAGCCAGAAGAGAAAAAAGAAGAGGTTTGATAGAAAACAAAATCCTCTTTTGTTGGAATTTCTTTCTATTTCTTGTTTTCATTTCATTTCATCTCTCTCTGCAGCCTGTTGTGATTGTAGCAGCACTGAAAGTTCACATGCATTGTGAAGCTTGCGCTCAAGCAATCAAGAAAAGAATACAGAAAATGAAAGGTTTGGATTCTGTTTATGCATTCTTCTATGGTTAGCTAACCACGACTCGACTCGAGACTCAGTGAGTTGACTCGGTAGGTAGAAAAGATTGTTTTGATGATGAAATAGAAGAAAGAAAAAAGTTGGTTGTGTTTATCAATCAAGAGGGTGTTTTGTCAGCTTCCTCACAATTACAACATCAGCTATGTATCTTCTTCAAAATCCAACACACCAATCTCTTTTCTTCAAAACCCAAAATCTCTTTCCTTCTTTTATAAACCCAAGTCATTAATAATAATAATTTTTTATTTTTTTTTTTTAAAAAGATGGTTGAGATTCTCTTCCCGAGATGACCACCTTCTTTGTAGTTTCGATTCTTATTTTTTTGGTAGTTATAGAGAATTCCTTGAATTTCTTCCAGGAGTGGAGTCTGTAGATCCTGATCTGAAGAGCTCTCAGGTGTCAGTAAAAGGTGTGTTCGACCCACCAAAGCTCGTCGAATACGTCTACAAGAGAACCGGAAAGCACGCGGTGATCGTGAAACTAGAGCCGGAGAAGAAGGAAGAAGAGAAAGGAAAGGAAGAGAAGGAGAAGAAGGAAGGAGAGGAAGGGGAGAAGGAGAAAGGAGAAGGAGAAAAGGAGAAGAAAGAAGGAGAAGGAGGTGGAGGTGGAGAGGGGGGAGAGGAAGGGAAAGGTGGGGAAGAAGAAGAGACGAAAACAGTAGAAGCGAAGAGGAACGAATTCTCCTACTACAATTCTAAATACGCTACGGAGTATCATAAAATCGCTCCAGAATACGACGTATATACGTCGACACAGATCTTCAGTGACGAGAACCCGAATGCGTGTACGGTTATGTAGTTTATGTGAGGAGAATAAAATAGGAGAGGGAAAATACGTATTTTCCCAGGTGTAGGTCGTATATATAAATATGTACGTCTTTGTTTTAGTATAAATACGGAAGAAATTGTAGAATTATGAGTGTATGTATACATTTTCTACGTGTATTGGGGAAATGATATTTAAAACCGTCTGTTTTTCTTTTTGTTTTTTTTTTCATGCATGCAGTAGTCCCTTCTTTTTTCTGTCTGGTAAAAGAGCATTCCATGGTAATAATTAGCTGATTACCTACAGCCGGTTGTAGGGTATACAGCATTTTCCTTTTCTTTTTTTCATCTTTAGAATTTTTGTTTCCATCTTTGCCCTCGAAACTATGGGATATTTACGTGGATTCTATGCTGGTGAAGAAGAAAAGGGTTGCAGTGGAACCCGTTCCCAAGTGCTGGTAATCACTTGTAAAACATGAGAAGATGAGCAGGACGCCCTTTCTTCGAATGGGAGTTTCTGCGCTGGGATGCTACTTGGGGGCGGCCATGATGTTTCTGAAAAATCCACCCCGTTCATCTGTTTTTTCAGATCATTTTAGGAAATGAGACCAAAATTCAGGTGGATACAAAACTCAAAGAGGGCCATACGGGAAGGAAAATTGGAGAAAGAATTTTCCACCATTGAAACCTTCTTGAGCTCTATCTTGATGTTTTTACGCCACCCAAACTGTTTATAAGTTCATTCCCATTGGGATGAGGTGAAAACACAAAACTATTAGCCTTACACTCACACTTTTGTGGCCATACAAATATTTAAATGGTGGTCACTGAAACTTTATTGTTTTCCCTTGTCGGCTGTCCACCTGATTTTTTATCTAATGTAATTTTTGATCCAAAGTACTAAAATGATTTGTAAAAATGGACGGAGGGAGTAGATTTTTCAGAAACATTATTGTCAGCCCCACGTAGCATCCCATTGCAGTAACTTCCTGCCAGAGGCTTTTGCATGAAATCCGCATCCCCTTTCCTTGGTATGTATGAGGACCACATCCTCCATCTCTAATGAATGAAGAGTTGGGATAAAAGCCAGGTTGTTTGGCAAGTCAGGTGATGATCTTACTTTAAAAAGTACTAATTAACACATATATACTATTAATTTTTTTAAAATGTTGAAACTTAAATGCTCATGCTATAAACGTGTTTAGGACGAGCTGCATTAAGTAAGTTATATAGTATATGGATGGACGATTGTGATGAATTTTGTTAGATAATCACATGGACTATAAAACGGGCAGATGAATGGGTGATCACATACCTTAACTTCAAATATGATGAATGATAGGTGGGGGGGAAATCAGAATGTGTACGGTTAAATGGTCACACATGCATGAATAATTTTGGATTATTACACATCCATAACTAATTAGGCGGGCTATGTCTAGGGAAACAATTAGTATAAGATGGCAACCATAGGTTTGTATGGGTTCGGAATGGTGTGTACTTTTCAGCAAATCCATTAATTAAGTGTAACTCTCTAAGATGAAGCACAGGCTAAATTCAGTCTATTCAAAAACTAAGTCAAACCACACTGTCTGAACTTAGAAATTTTATGAGCAATTTTACATTGTTTCCATTGGCATAGCCCTCTATGGTTTTTATTGGGCTGATCTTTTGCATGTGATGCACATATAAGGTGTACCACCTAATGAAGAAGGTGGATTTACACATATAACATGGTGGGTCCCTTTAGAAATTAGGGTTTTATACCGTTATGATAAAATGTGTTGTAGACAATTCTGATTGGGTGTTTGGGTCCAATATTCCAGTGTTTTAGGCATAGTATGTAAGATAGAACTGTAAGGACATAAATTGCCTTTGTCCTTACGTACAAGAAGTTCCTATAGGTTGAAAGTATATGGGACGACCCATCACAATTTCCATGTGGCATCCACTTGGTCCATTCATTTTGCCAGCTTAGTAAACGAGTTTTAAAACAATGCGGATCCAAGTCTCAAGTGGGGCACACTATAGGAATCAATGGGAATTGGAACCCCATAATTGAAACCTTCGTGGGGGCTATAAGTTTCAAGCTAATATTTGTATTGAATCCCCACAATTGAAACCATATGAATGGTTTGGTTAGCATATAAAAATTGATGGCCTGCAAAAAAGTTATAACATCGAGTGTTTTCATTCCCACTATATTTTTATTATGTGTATTCGTACCAAAATTTGACAAAACCGGATCAATGATGTAAAAGAAGCCACATGGCATATATGATATCTTTTTTAGCACGTGTTGGAGATACAAGAGATAATTCATATTTTTGGATAGCTTTGGCGTTTATGCAATATATGGATAAGTACGAGTAACAGTTAGGGCTATACCAGCATTGAAGCACGTTCTGGGCATTCGGAGAAAATAAATCACGATCGAAAAAAGATAATCACTCCTTTACAACTGGTTACATGCGAATGCGCTACATGGGCAAGTGGTTTTCTTCACACTTCATCTAGGAAGGCTATAAATAATATAGACAAATTCGAAGAAAGCATCCACGATCAAACCCAAAATTACCAATAAACTATCAACCAACACCACGCTATTAATCTATCTTAGCTTCGATTATCATCCTTGACACTCATCGATCGTGAGGTGTTTTAGTCTCTAGGAGTAGTCTAGTATGTCCATGCACTCACATTAGACCGACTTTAACTATGGTCAATGGCTATAATTTCTTTCCATATGCGTCAATGTGCCGGATTTGTCCGCCTATGCTCACTTGGCTAGGCTGACCATAGTTGTAATTCTCGACATTACTCTTACATTGCTGAAAAGGCCTAGCTATATGTCCTAGAGGGGGGTGAATAGGACTATGCCAAATTAAAAATTTAACAGCGGAATTTAACTGAATAGGATAACCTTATAAACAGATTAAAAAAAACAATACTTTAAATAAATCACAGTACTGAAATGTAAAGCAACCTCAAATGTATGAGTATTGAGGGATTGATACAAATGCTGCTCTAAGGACAACCTTACACCAAAAACCAAGGTTTATGGTAGGACAACCTGATTCCTAGAAAGGTCTCTGTATCAAAAACTTAAACTTGATACAGATGAATAAATAAATAAATAACAAAGAAATTAAATCTAAGTTATTACAACATTCCCCACAATCCTTGAAATGTAAAAGATTACAACATTCACATCCATAAATACATTCCACGGCTTTGAATGATAAAAGATGTAGAAATTAAATAACCATTCAAACCACAAAACACAAAGAATTATAGTGGTTTGCATGTGTGTACACCAACTGTTAAACAACAACCACACAGATTGCTACTCCACTCCTAATATCCTCACACAGGGGATATCAGCGTTTGCAATGAAAATAGGTTTCACAGGTTCACCTAAAACCTTCACAATTGTGTCTTTCAAATGGGCTTACACAATTCAAAAACTTCACTTCTAAGTTTTCTGGCTCTCCTCAGATAACCACTAGATTGAGATTTTTCTGGCTTAATCTCAAACAAAAATTAAAAGCATAGAAGATTTACACAAATGTAAAATACCTAGATTTCTCCTTTTGTAGCAACCCGGAAGAACTAATCGGATTAGAAGTTCGAATATAGAAGTTCAGTTGTCCAATACTCACTTTGATATGGTTCTAAGTTCTAATTGATTTTAAATTAAACTAAATGGGCTAACTCTATTTGATTTTGATTCCAAGAAGAAGGAATACAACAATTCCTCTTTTCAATTCAGATTGGAATGCATAAACAAAATCAAATAAATAAAGCTAACAAAAGAGAATATTAAATATGCACAGCGTAGCTTAAATAACACAAACTTATCTCAGAGCGATGCCTTGATTTTACTTAAATTGAATTGATTTAAAAGCTCTGAAATTCGTGTTCTATTTATAGTTACAAAAATCGCATCTTTGACTGGTCGTGTGGCCACCACGACTGGTCGTAGGTCGAACTGCATTTTAAAATTTTAAGCGCGATCGGATAAAACCGTTTTACGACTGGTCTTAGGGTGTCCACGACTGGTCGTGACCATCCCATGACTGATCGTGAGAAACCAGGAATGGTTGCTAGAGTTTGAGTCGCAGCTGCAGGACTGGTCGTGAATGAGTCGACACTGTTCCTACGACCGGTCAAGCAGACTCCGGCCAGGACTGGTTGAAGCTCAACAAAAAAATTTTGAAATTTTGCAACAACTTAGGACTGGTCTTGAAATTTCTTGGACTGGTCGAGCCAGTTCTAGGACTAGTCGAACAGAGTCCAGGACTAGTCTTAGAACAGACCAAACACTTATAAAATAATTCAGTTCGAATTATGTATTCAAAATGACCTACCCTAAGGTCAAACTAAGGTCATGCAAACCTTAAATGTGAAGTATGGACATTGAGTCTTCACTTCTTATAACTTTGAAGATTGTGAAGCTTGAGATCTCTGATGTAGCTTGAACTTGAGATCTTCTTAAGCCTAGACTTCATCTTGTACTTTAGTCTTGAGTTGTACCTGAACTTGAGTTGTACTTGAACAAGAACTTGTCTTCTGATGTAACTAGAAATATTCTGATTATCGAAGCTTGCAAAAGTGGACAATGTACTTGACTTTGCATGTCTTGAAGTAGATCTTCATTCTCAACTTTGAAGCATTGGTGCAGTGACTTGAACATACAATCCAACATGCTACACAAGACATAGATTGTGTTTTTGGCACCACAAAATTTGACAACCAAAGGAGCAGGAAACCATAGCACTTACAATATCCATCCATTTTTTCCAGCTCATTTTAGAGTATCAGATCGAAATTGAAGCATATCCAACGCTCGAGTAGACCATACAATAGGTAATAGTGGGGAAAAAGGCATCCACCCGTGAAGCCTTGCTAGTGCTCATAGTGATGTTTATTTGTCATCCAACCTGTTGATAAGGTCACACAGACTCGGATGAAGGCAAAATACAAATATCAGCTTTATCGAAAAGTTTTGTGGCCCCCAAGAAGTTTTCAACGGTCAAATTCAATTCACACCTTTTCCTATGGTGTGGTTACTTGAACTTTGGATATGCTTCGGTTTTTTGCTCCTACCCTAAAAGGAGCCGGTAAAACAGATGGACAACGTACATAAGACACATACATCATAGTTGCCCCCACATAGTTTACTCAGTACGCAATCCACTTCCCCTAAAGGTAATTTGTAAATGTTAGTTTAGAACTTTGTCTTTTGATCAGGTCCAACTACAATTGTGTGGATCACAAGTTTCCATACACTCGGTAGATAACTTGTAATCGTTCATGTGCGTGCGTCATCCATCTCATCCAACAAGTCTTCCCAATCATGAGTATCACCTTTTGCAAAAATTAGCCATGTACATTGTTGTAGTCTATTTGTGACTTGGAAAAGCTAATAGAGAAGTGACATGTGGCATTACATGATAGATAAGCAGTGTATGAAAAAAATATGAGATACTTAGAGCATTTTTTGCAGAATTATAGTTGTCATATATTTATTGACAAAGTAGTGCGGCCAAGACATTTAGGAGCGGAACACAGTCGAAGAGTAAGCCATGACTAAGAAGAATATAGCTTGGCTAAAAAAATAGGAACAATCAAAATGAGAAACATAACAAAAGAATGATCTAGATGGGGATGCTTCAGTTGCCATAATTAGAAAAGAAACGTTTGAAAAATAGCTAAAGAAGAAATCTATAAATAGTAGCAAGATTATCGGATCAGAACAATATAACAAAATCCAACAAACAAATCAACTCTATCAATTTATCTTAGTTCAATCAATCTTAAGAGTATTGATAATTCAGTAGCAATAATTTCTTAGTTGCAATCTAAGGTCATGCTCATATGCTGGACTTAAATCATTATTTAATACAAGCAAATCTTTTTTTCTTTTTTTTTTTAGTATTATTGCAGTTGTTCTCAGTGACCCACCGTAAGTTTTTCCTTTTGTTTGATTGTACCAATATATTAAGAAATCTTTTCTTGTGGAAGGCAGTACACAACCCATATTCGAAGGAAGAACCCACCCTCCAATTATAGCTTGATCATTACAAATGTTCCCTGAGTGGCAGAGTCCGCAATTGATCTCCTCATATTCCATTATATATTGTCAAGTTTGATGTACCAGCCTATTTTGATACTTAGGGTCAAAGATAATCCGTTTGAATCGAACCGCTATATTAATTCTGGCACACCCATGCACACCCCACGTGACAGAAAACTAACCGAGTGTCAACATACACTTCACAGTGGACCACACTTGTGTTCCATTGTTTATCAATTGCTAGGATTTTTTCCATGGTGTGGCCCAGTTGAATGTGATCACAGAGTAATTCTCAACGTGAGGTGAATGTACATTGGGGTGAACATATTGGAAGGGTTGGATGCCCTGAGCACCTGATAGTTTAGGAGCTATTCGCTGGTGATGAACTGTAATTATGATCCTGCCGGTTGGACTTAAGACCCTTTTTAATTACTTTTCATTCTTTTTCTGCAAACGTGCCATTAAAGGACGTGGTACAAGACAAGCTGTTATGGCACAGATGAGCTTCTCTCACGTGGTCACAGTAAATATCTGATGTGGCTCACCTGAACTGTGATTGAGGTGTGAAATCGTCTGATTCTAGGCCAAAATTACTCAGCATTATTTCAGGCCGTACACACGTGTTTGTATCGGGCGCATATACAGTCACGTCCAACCTCAACGAATCGTGACTGTGGGCCCCACCTCGATGCATGTTGTATATCCACGCCTTCCATCCTTTTTTCCACCTCATTTTAGGCCAGGATCTAACACTGAAGCAGATCCAAATCTCAGGTGGACCACACCACAGGAAACAGTGGTGATTGAATATTAAAAACTTCTTGTAGGCCACAAAAGTTTTGGATGAAGCAGATATTTTTATTTTCCCTTCATCCATGTCTTTTTTACCTTATCAACGGGTTGGATGGTAAATAAACATTATGGTGAGGCGTAGGAAGATTTTAATGATAGGCATTCTATCGCCACTGTTTCCTATCGTGTGGTCCACCTGAGATTTGAATCTACTTCAGGTTTAATCCCAAGTTCTGAAATAAGCTGGAAAAACAGATGGACAGATTAGATCTACAGCATATACATCAAGGTGGCCCTACAACCAACTGCATCAGGACCCGACCCAACTGAATTATGGTCCATCCGGTTGGGTTCCAACACCTTAACTTTTGCTAGTGAAATAAGCATTCCTCGGGTGAAAAGAGTCAACTTTCGTATTTTGATTGGACAAGGTGTGAGTGGGGCCCATCATTACGAATCCTACTGATTGGACAAGGCGTGGGGCCCACTTGTTGGGTTTATGACATTAAAAAGACTTTAGTGGAGAAATTCGTTAAGGTGCGCCGTTGGTTGCACCAAATATCATCATTTCATGATTAATCAATCTAATTTGGTATAATGTATCAGGAAATATCATGATATTTGGTACGACCAAACTTTAATCAGCATGGTCAAGAAAATCTCATGTGTGTTTAGCTGTCCAATCTACACACTCGAATCTTTAAGGTTGTTCCCATCTCCACATAAGGGTATGGTAAATCATTAAAGGCACTGTAGAAACCAGATGCGAAATATGGATGGATTGAAATTTTTGGCGATCTAGATCATTGATCTGGTGGGCCACAAATAAATGGATTGAAATTTCTAATAATGCATATGGACCATTGCTTAAATTTTATCAATCCGTTTGGACGCTAAACTAAGACCAAGATATTAATCGTATCCTTCCAAAACACCTATGAGGGGTCATTTGGGTGTATGAATCAGGGTGAATAGGAGGTAATTTGTATGTTTGGGAGAATTGTATTTGATGTGAAGCGGATATCAATTGCAACTAAAAGATCTTTTTTTTTTTAATCACTGCAAAGCCATATAATTTCATTTCACATGGATTTCTATTCATGATTTTAATTCTCATCAATTCTCCCTGCAAAACACAATTTGATCATTCTAATTCTCAAATTATTGAATTTCATTCCAATTACAGTGGCTAAAGGTAATTTGTGATTTCAATTCACATGGTTTCCATAGTAATTACTAATTCATTTCAAATACAAGCTCCTTAAGTGACCTCTAATTCAAGCTGATTACTATATATGTTTCTTATCTATTGTGTGATTATATGTGCTGCATGTAGAGCTATACATGAGTTCAATCGAGTCGAGCTTGGCACAGCTTAGGAACCTATCCTACTTAGTTCGGTCCTTGAGCCAAACTGGCCAATTCACCTCAGCTCAGTAAGTAGCTTAGGTTAGCTCAATTCGAGTTCAACCTAAGTTCCAGCCGAGTTTTAGTTCAAACTTTTGAGTCAAGCATTTGGAACCATGACGTGGTCCATCAAAACATCCTGACTGAATCACTGAAAATTGTAGAAACTGAAAGCTTGAGTACATGTGGCCATTTTTGGTGATCTAGATCATTGACCTGGTGGGCCACATACAAATGGATTGAAATTTTCCATTTATAACTTCCTAATCTTCTTATAATGTATGTGGACCAGTGCTTAAATTTTATCAATCCATTTGGAGACTAAACTAAAACTAGGACACGACGTATCCTTCCAAAACTCCTATAAGGGGTCATTTGGGTGCATGAATGAGTGTGAATCGATGGTAATTTGTACGTTTGGGAGGATTGTATTTGATGTGAATTGGATATCAAATGCAACTAAAAGCATTTTTTTCGAAATCACTACAAAGCCATTTAATTTCATTTAAGATGGATTTCAATTACCATGACTCCAATTATCCTCAATTCTCACTACAAAACACAATTTGGGTAATTCTAATTCTTGAATTATCATATTTCATTCTAATTACAGCTCCTAAAGGCAAATGGTGATTTCAATTCACATAGTTTTCTTAGTAATTGCTAATGCATTTCAAATACAAGCTCCCTAAATGACCTCTAATTCGAGCTGGTAATTATATATGTTTCTTATATATTGTGTAATTATACACTCTGCATGTAAAGTTGTACATGAGCTAAATCGAGTCAAACTTGGCACAGCTCAGCTCAATTCGACCAACAACTTATCCCGCTTAGTTCGGTCCCTAAGCCTAACTAGCCAGCTCGGCTCAGTTCCGTAAGCAGCTCAGGTCATCTCAAGTTGAGTTCAAATTAAGTTCGAGCCGTGTTCGAGTGCGAACTTTTGAGTTGAGCATTTTCTTTATAGTTTTTTTATAGATGACCATTTTTTATATATATATAATATATTAATTACCTTTTATATATATATATATATATATATATATATATATATATATATATATATATATATGGGAAAAGGTACTATGCGCTCGAGCGTAAAGCGGTCGTCCGTGAGGTCAGCTATGTGGGCCCCACCGTGACACTTTCGAACATCAACACCATCCACCAGATGCACCATTCCATGGTGGGCCTTGACGAAATCAAGTTAATCATGACTTTAGTGGGCCACACCACATACAGAAGTGCAGAGGGGCCGTGCACCATTAAAACATTCATAACCATTTTTGAGGGCCCACCAAGATGTGGTTTGCAAATCCAGCCCATCCATTATGTGTGTCCCACTTGAATGAGGGTTCAGACCAAGTTTCAGGTGCATGGAAAACTTATATGGGCCCCACCAAGTGCTTTTATATTTTTGGCATGTATTCACATGATTTTAGATGGTATGGCCCACCTAAGTTCCGTATACGGCTGATTTTGGGCCGTCCAGGCCCACTATGGAATGGTGCATCTGGTGGACGGTGTTGATGTTCGAAAGGCATCACAGTGGGGCCCACACAGCTCGACCTCACGCCGACCGCTTTACGCTCGAGCGCATAGTACCTTTTCCCTATATATATATATATATAGCCAAGTTCAGTCCGAGCTTCGAGCCAAGTTGAGTTGAACTCATGCCAGCTTCCAAGCAACAGTGGTCTGACTCAATACGTATGCCTGGTCCACCCAATGACTGGAGCCGCCCAATTATCTTCGCCATGGTGGGGCCCACCTCTTTCATGTGTCAGTTTATGCACGTGACCCGTTGATGGTAAAGACACCCTGGCGATATCGTCAATTGGAGAGAAGATGGGGTTGTTTCGGTGCAATGGATTAGAACACTGTACAAGTTCTTTTGTAACTTTTGCCTTGAAAGGGACGGCTGTGATTTCGTAGGAAACGATAGAATTCTGTTTGTTTTCTAGATTGCAGATAAAAAGCCAAAACGTCCATTCTCTACATTTCTTGGAATCCTGAAAACCCATCTTCAAATCTTTTGCCCGGGTAACACCGACTAAGGCCGTGTCACGTGGCACCACCGTTTCATTCGCATGCAGAAGCTGTCAGTGTGGGCCCATCAACTTTCACACATCACCCTTTTCTGATAGTCATCCGCACACCAATGATAATCTGCCACATGTAACACCCAATCCTCTACCTCAAACATGGGTGCGATCTTACATGGTTCTTAATCCAAATTTCTCTATGTAAGGATGGTCCAAACCATCCGCTTGGTTTCAATCAAACCAACGGTCCACATACATACAGGACCACTTACATTCCATTGGGGTGAGTGTTAATTACTCCTTACTAATTTGAGGAAGTGTCAGTGATTCACGTGTCTGCTCTAAATGTTGGATGTGGATTGGGTATTGTCTTTACATAAAGGTGAATAGAATATATTGTCCTCTTGCTGGCACCAACTTCTGATTTGCTATCGCAACCAACGTGGTAGGATGTAACGAAGAGAGATTCACATGTAACGTAGAAAGATTCATGTAAACATGTGCTTATAACTTTCAAAATTGCTTTGTGTGGGGCCTTCTTCAACAACATTATTCTGCCTAGTCTAATCCTATCACGTTAATGTAGGATTGGGTCAAGGAGCATTTTAGTGAAATACTTATGTGGTGTGAGTGTATGAGTGCATGTGAGGTGTGAGTGCATGTGTAAAAAGTAATAATAAGAATTAGAGTAGAGGTTGGTGTTGGCAAGAGTACATTGGCCAATCTATGGGTTGTACATCAAGTTGAATCGAGTCGAGCTGGCCTCAGCTCGACTCAACTTGGCCACTAGCTGACCTCAACTCGAACTTGACTCGGATCGGTCCTCGAGCCTGACTGGCCAGCTCGGCTCGATTCGGTCAGTAGCTCGGGCTAGTTCGAGCCGAGTTCACCGTTGCAATTTTCACAAACACCTGGACTGCACTTTTAAAATCTCACTGTATTTGAGACAACAACAATGGTTTTACAGGTATTTTATCAAATACCTTTTATGCAACAAAAATATCAAGAAAAGGAAAAGTGTAGGTTTCATATACATACTTTCATTACCACCAACCACACTTCTTTGAGTCATTTCATCAAACACTTTGTGAGCAACATCAATATCGAAGTAACCAACTCACTGAACTGGTACGATTCGAGCTAGGTTCGATCCAAGTCGAGTCGAGCTGGGCCAGCTCGAGCTTGGCTTGAACTCATTTTAGAGCTCAAAAAATCAGCTCAACTCGGCTTCAGTCAAATCAAGCTTTTTTGAGTCGAGTCGAGCGAGCTAACCGAGCTTAGCCCAGTTCATATACACCTCTAGAAGTGGATTGTATGTGACTCCCAGCACATAAATATATTTATGTTCGATGCTATGTAGGGTTTACAAAAATTTACATGACAAATCAACTCGGGTCATTTGTTTTAAAAGAACACAACAGAAAATGAGTCTAAAAATCAAGCAAATGTAATACTCAAGTGGGCTACACCAACAAAATAGTTGGAACATAAACATGCACCTTTAAAATATTTGTGGAGCTGACCACGATGTTTATATGACATCCAAACCATTCATGGGGTTATGACCACTCATATATATAATCTCTAGGCAAATATCATGTTGATACAAAACTTCTATCATCCCTAACACATTCAATCCCCATTCTTTCCTATGGTGTGGCCCACATGATTTTTAGGTCTGCCTTCTTTATAAAACCTCGTCATAATGTGGTCTTACAAAATAGATGGACGGAAAGGATCTGTCATGGACATCTTTGTGGGCCCCACAGCCCCCAGCACAAGAGTATCTCCTGCTCAAGGCAATCCGATTCCACAAATGCATCCCTCTTGTACGGACCTAGGTACAAGCACAACGTACCAGGATTTAAATCAATAAAAGGCTACTATCAATTATGGTAAACATGTTTTGCAAGGCTTCTATCTTTGATAGCAGCCAGCTATCCAGCCCTACTGGGCACTACTTATCCGTTTCCCCAAATGTGGGCTTTATGATAAAGATTATCACAGGTGGAACGGCCTTACTTTTACAGAAAGTGGTGGGCCACCTTTTTGATGGTTTGGATTAAGACACCTGTATAAGTATATCACACCCACTTGGTGAAGGTGTACGAATAATCGGAATCTTGTAGAGTACGCTTTTTTCCTTTTCTTTCCGACGTCAAACAAAATTACAATCATAGGATTCCCGACTTTACCTTTGTTTGGTCGAAGTTAATCATTTTGCCATTTACCTGCGAGAGGCGATTAGTATACACCGTAGGTGTACCGATGCAATTTTACTCCTTCAGCTGATACACGTGATTGCATGATCTGAACCGTTCAAACTATGGGACCCACCATAGATAGGCCACAGGATAAAGAATAATTTCAATATATATACCTTTCGTCATCAACAATAGTATCTCCTATTGCATGGGATATCATACATCTTAGTCATTTTTTAGTCATCCAAACCGTCAGAACGATGGGCCTCACAGGAAAACCAAAACCATCCCAAACATTGCTTTAAATATGGTCTACTATGGTATAATTCCTTCTCGCTCGTGTGGGATCCAGGCCGTTCATAAGATGGTCTTCTCGGTGAGAGCTCGTTAGACCATAAGTTAGAATCCTCCATTGATCAGGTTGCTTTATATATCCGGTTCTTCACAATGTACAATATAAATCAACGGTCATAACAACTTTTCTAGCCGTCCATTTGTTTCGTATGTTCTGGCCCACCTGAGATTGATCTTCGGTCCAGAAGATCTAACCTGTGTACCCTACTCATGCAAATATCTACGCATGCACATCACCCGCACGAGTGCAGACTCTCGTCTCACGCGTGTGTGAGTCAGGTGGGCCAAACATGAACAAAGGAATTGAACAATTGGCCAATTCATCCTAACCGTTATTTGTTTTCTTCATGTCTCGGGCACATGACGACCCGCTCTGATCTTTTACACGTGTACTTTGATTCCACGTGTTGATGCGGGTGAGATTGAAAGAGAAGCCGAGCGAGTACACTTTAACATCCCTATTCTGAATATTACGCAAATAATTTCTCAGAATCTAGATTTTCTGTCACAGCTAACAATCTCTCTCTGTATTCCTCTTTTTCTCTATTTCCAAGGAATCTGTCTCGAGGCAAAGAAACCGTTTTTCTAATGTACGGTGGGCTCGTACCACAGCATGGTAGGGTAGCTGTTTTCACAACCGGATTTGATTTGAGAAGACGATCTCAACCGTTCATGTTCTGGATTCGATGCACCCCAATAGTCATATTCAAATCCAAGATCCAATGGGCAGGATCGTCGATGATGCATGACTATGAGAATACAGCTTCTATACAGTGGTATCGAAAACACGAGCGGTTCAGATCAATCCATCCCGGGCGAAAACCGATCATGATCAGGATCCACCAAATGAGCGGCACAGATCTTGCACTCGTGCCACATCGGTGCATGCAAGGAGAATAGGGTTCGGATGGCTGATACCGCGAGTAGCCGTCTCACTGTCAGGGAGGTATTTAGGTTGGTTGGCATTTTGGTAATTTTGTGTTTTTGTATTGACCTTGAACATTTACATCTCGATTTCGTGAAATGTACATTTTATTATCTTTTCGTGTACTTTTAAACAGACGTTTTTATTAAACTGTCAAAGGTGGGGATGTGGTCTACAGTCTACTACTTAGTTGGCGCGGAATTTAAATTTTGAGGGCCACAATTAGGGCTGAAAGTTAGGCGGGTTCAACCGCCACCCGTGACCGACCTGACATTGGGTTGGGCTCGGGCAGGATATGTCAGGTCCGATCTCAAGCTTAGGCTATACAAACACCAACCCGATAAAACTTGGGTTGGGCTCGAGTTGAGGTCTCTAGTTGCCCGACCCAACTCGAACCCGATTAATATATAAGTTACTTACAAATTATAATTGAGTGTGGATCGTTTGTGTCGAAGGCACACTAATGATGTCGGGTCTCATTTGTCCATGTCATTTCCAAGGACTTAAGCTAACAAAATATGCCAGATTTCTCTCACCCAAATAGATTAGGTGCTGATGTAGAACGTGTCACAGAGATATTCCTAGCATGGTTGAGCCAAAAGGAGGTGGACCGTAAATTGACCATAACTTTTGATTCGGGTATTGTTATGTAAGACCCGTAACCTAAACCGTACCATTCGGTCAGCTTTCGCAATTCCACCGGTCGGATTCCGGCAACCCTCGACCCATTTCCGACGTTGCGCACGATCCTAAGCCGAGTCTCGCATGCCGAATTCGGCTCGATCCTAAACTTGTATCCTAGCGATCGCGCCGTCGCCGCGGTTCCAACGCCGCGACTCACGCATCGAACCGATACCTTGGTGGGAAGATGTCAGTCAGCGTTCGGTTCGAAGAAACGCCGCACGTTGCGAATCTCGAGGGAATCTCTACGAGATGTCCCATCAATCAAGTCAAGTACACCACCATACCTCCATGCCACCTCACCCAACAACAAGTACACACAACCCATCCTTCTTTTTCAAAAGTCCACTCTCTCTCTTCCATCACCATCCCTCCTTTACCCATTTTTCAACTTAACCCATCCCCATTTATTACAACACCACTCCACCCATCCCTCCCATCCATATCTCCCATTACTTCTCTCTCTCTCTCTCCCTCATTTTTCTCTCAAATCCCTCCAAGCAACAAAGCTCCATACGTTTTAAACTCTCTCCCTCTCCAAGTGTGGCCCACTTTCCCCTACTCTCACATCTCCCATCTCAACCGTTGGATCGTCATCAACCACCATTGAAAGTGGAGGCAAGAAGCTAAGGAAGCTAGGGAAGCAAGAAGAAAGAAGATAGGTGGGTGATCCACCGTCATTTCTCATATTTTTGGGCCACATGTGGTGGGACCTGTTTGATGTATGCATGTATAAAATGGAGGGCCCATAGTGGCGGGGTCCTTCCTCTACCTCACCGTGTATCTCTCTCTCTCTCCCTATCTCTCTCTCTCTTTTCTCTCCCTAGAATGAAGTGGGTCCCACTAAATCATGTTAAATCCACTCCATTCATCATTGGTGTGGCCCACTACATTTTTAAGGAGATATCCATCATCCATTTTTGGGATAGTGGGAAGCCCACATGATATATAAATTATTATATTTATTTTATATTAATACTATATTAATATATATAAATATGTGCATGGTGGTGGGCCACGTGCATGTGGGACCCACCATGAGAGGTCTGTACACGTGGGACCCATCACGAGTTCTGTGTATAACGTCCAGCGTCTCTGGACGCTGGACGTGAAGGAACGTACACAAAAAAAAAAAAAAAAAAAAATTGCTTTTGAAGTGGGCTGCTTATGCAGGCCCCACCCTAATGTATAAGGATGATCCACGCCGTCCATTCTGTTCTTCAAATAATATTAGGCGTTGAGCCAAAGTTTCAAGGCGATCTGATCATCAGGTGGGCCATAACATCTACAATCATGTAAAGACATGCCAGAACATATAAAAGTACTCGGTGGGACCCACCTGAAGTTTGGATGCAGCTGAAACTCGTTTTGGACGGGTAGAACAGTGGGACACACATAATGGATGGGCTGGATTGTGAATCACATCCCAGTGGGCCCCAAAAAAAAAAAAATTTCGCAGCAGCGCAGGCAGCGCCTGCGGCTGCTGGCGGCGGACGGGTTGGGCTGGGCCTCACGGCCCAGCTGTGGACCCCACTGTGATGCGTTTCGGGCATCAGCACCGTGCATAGGGTGGGCCTCCCCTCTGGCTTCGATCCACCCAAAAATCAGATGTATACAGATCTCAGGTGGGCCATACTATCTAAAATCACGTGAAGACATGCTTAAAACATATAAAACGTCTGGTGGGGCCTACCTGAGGTTTGGATGTGGCTGAAACTTGGTCTGGACCCTCCTACAGGTGGGACACACATAATGTATGGGTTGGATTTGTGAACCATCTCGCTGTGGGACCCCTGACCATATGACTCCCATCAACAGGTTGGTGGCAAACAAATGTTACGGTGGTCCCTGCACCCTCCCTGGTCCGCGTGACCCGTGGCAGTTTGGGCGGCAAATAAATATCACGGTGGGCCCTGACCGTGTGACCTGATCAACAGGTCGGTTGGGAAATAAACATTATGGTGGGCCCCCCTGGCCACGTGCTCTCATGAACTGGTGGATGACAAATAAACATTTCAGTGGTCCGAGAGACCTTGTGAACAGGTTGAGAGGCAAGTAAACACTATTGTGGGCCCCCTCCCCTAACCGTGGGCCCATGTACAGTTTGGATATCAAATAAACATTGTAGTGGGCCCTGGCCCACTTGATCTCCTAACCAGGATGGGTGCCAAATAAATATTCTAGTGGGCCCCTGGTTCCATAACCGTATGAATAGGATGGATTTCAAATAAATATTTTGGAGGGCCCCTTGCTACATGGCCGTATCAACGGATTGGATAGGAAAATAAACATTATGGCAGGCCTCGCATGAGGCTCACCTTGGCAAATATGGGCCCATCTTGATGTATTTTTTTTAGGCTCAATATTGAGGCCCACTTAGATGTGTTAAGGCCCATATGATTAGGCCCACCTTATTATATTTGAGACCTATGTTAGGTGACTAATATGATGTATGCAAAGCCCATGGTTAATGGCCCATTGCAATGTACCTAAGGCCCATTGGTGAGGTTCATTGAGGTGGCCCACTTGATAAATATAAGGCCTATGAGATACGGTCCATTTGATGTATTTAGGGCCCAGTGGGATGTTCCTAAGGCACATTGCAATGTGTGATTCCACCAGGATTCATTTAATGGTATTTGAGGTGAGCCGAGCCTTGGGGACAATGTTGGTTTGACGTCCACATTGTACGAGTAATGTTGGTTCGATGTCCACATTATAACTCTCCCTAAGGCCACTGATAGGCTCGTATCTGTTTCATGTATGTCATATAGGCCCATCTTCATTGAGAGGATAGTTTATTGCTTTATAATATGTTTAGCACAGCCCATTATTCATGATCATACGCATCATATGTATGCTTGAGATGAGGAGTGTCTGATCATAGCATATGCCTTCGGGCAGACTGTTTACGGGCTCCCTGATAGGCGGAGTTGCCCTACATGAGCGCGTGCTTCACGCAGGATGGTTGCATGATTGGTAGTGTGGTTCATGCATTTGCATCTGTATGATTGAGATATGCCCTAGCAACATTAGGGCCATAGCCTCCACAGATATATCGTGGGTGGCTGGTTGGATACCGAAAAATCTTGTTCCAAGCAATTGGGGCGCCATAGATGTCCCTGGGTGAGAGTCCCTGAACCCGATGGTACCAGAGGATGACTCCAACGTCGAGACCGAGTGGATATAAGAGCGCACGAGGGCCGAACACCATGAGGCCGCGTCTCCCACTGTGTCGTGGTCGGTTGGAAAGGGGTGTGGCCTTACTCGCCCGAGAGTAGGGGGCATTACTAGGCTGAGTTTGACCAGCTCGGAAATGGGTTCGCTATCGACGTGCCGGATAGGTATTGGCTGACTATTGGCCAGGCGGATAGTGAGGTTTCTTACGCTTACTTGGACTGTGCTGCTTGGAGAGAGACAGTGCCATTTGGAGTGTACTGAACCCCGGTGATTATCCAGACTGAGAACTGTATTGACATGAGGATTTGGATGAGGATTGGCATGCTTGAGCTGCATCTTGCATCGCATGGTCTTGTTATGGTTGATAGCATTCACATCTTGTACTGCATAGCCTTGGTACGGCTGGTTGCATTTACGTACTCATCAGCATGATTCCGCATTACTCTGGCATTGCATTCTGAGCACGTTCGCACACACTTACACCACCCTCTAAGCTTTCTATAAGCTTATGTACGATTGATGCTTGCAGGTGACGCCAGGACGCAGTTGTAGTCTCGCCGCAGTTGGAGCGTGTCGCCGAGCTTTTGGAGTTTTGATATTACCACTATCTTGTATTTCCCTTTATACGCATTGTATTCAAAGTTTTTGTTCATAGTGAATTTTGAGATGGTGTTCTTGTGGTTATTGTTCGTGAGTTATGCTTGTGGTTATGCTCATTACGAATCAAATGGATTATTAGAAATCCTCCTTGTAGCATCCCAGGATCAGAACCTGGCGTATGGGCGCTGGGAGCCGAGAATGGGGTTCTACAGAGGCTGTCAGTGCCGGATTCGGCGATCGGGAATTTTGTGAGCCCGGTCTCCGAGTTCGGGGCGTGACATGTTACGAGGCGTACAACCTATCAATCTTTACTAAAATGGGCCATCCGAGGTGAACCAACCCACAAGTGGGTCGTATCTGTCCGTTTCGTCAGAAAACGCGCGTTTTCAGCTCAAAAACGAATTTTAAAAAAAAAAAATTTACTATTTTTAGTAATTCCGATTTTTTAAATATTTTTTTAGAGTTTTAAATTTTCTTTCCTTATACAAATAACTTTTAGTTATACTAGGACTCTTCTAGAGAAAGTTTATTTGCAATTTTTATTTTTAAAAATTAGGCCTTAGAAGAGTTTTATTAGAATTAGGATTTTTATTAGAGTTAGAATTTTGCTATTTTTGGTAATTACCAATTTTAGTTTTTTTTTTTCTATATTAATGGTGTAAGGAGACACATTAGAAAATTATCAATGATTAATTAATCAATTTCGAATTTTTTAGAATTTATTTCTATTTTCTGCTTTCTTTCCTCGTGGATTCGAGAAGTCTCTGTGAGGAGTCCAGAGAAGCTCCGTGGATTCGGAGTAGTTATCCTCATCACATTCATCCCTGCGTCAGGTGCTATGCTACATGACTTTTAAAGGAGTAGTTGTCCTATATTTTAGCTTGTTTTTTTAAAGAAAAAAATGAAGTTCTTTATGATGAATAATCACATATATAATTAATAAAATCATAGATATAAAAAATAAGTCATTTATTGAAAAATAATAAACTAATGTAATAACAAAAATATTAGCACGTATACACCCGATCAACCCCACCGAGCCCGCTTGGGTTGGGCTTGGGTTGAGGTATAGGAAGCTTGGGTTGGGTTAGGGCTGAGCACCAACCCGACTCAACCCGCCCGACTTTCAGCCCTAGCCACAATATCATATTTTTCTGTAAAATGACGAAACTACCCTAGTTTTCAGAGCATTCATGCACTTGAAAAGTGCACAGCACGTGTACGTGCAGACAACGACTTAGCTGATTCTTTCAGCTTTTTTTGTTGATGGCTATAATGGTCTGCGAGATTATTAATTCAGGTGATCCCACAAGAGCTATTGCTTTTTCGAGCTTTGCTCAGTCCACACGCATGTAAAAGTAGGTAATACACACGCCACCACCTATGCCATTGTGACATACATGTGAGATATCCAAGCCATCCATTAGGTGGACCTCACTGCATAGATGTTATTGCCACAAGAAAAAGATGGTCCACTTAGTAGGTGTGCCATGATACTATAAATAAGTGGACCGGTTAGAAAACTTCGACCATATGTTTTTCACAACCGTATGCTTCCTGACCATGGCCCACTTGACTAGTGGACCGGATCTACTTACCCCAAGGGTGGGGTTTCCCTCGCACCTTGTGCTAATCTGAACCGTACACGTGGCATATTGAAGTGACTAGAAATGATCATCAGGACG
The DNA here is from genome assembly GCA_021015155.1 of Magnolia officinalis. Taxonomy (NCBI): domain Eukaryota; kingdom Viridiplantae; phylum Streptophyta; class Magnoliopsida; order Magnoliales; family Magnoliaceae; genus Magnolia; species Magnolia officinalis. Next base: position 96,864,141 of record JAJHSJ010000005.1, on the reverse strand, counting down.
GTCCTATTACAGTTGTGCTACGGACCAAAGACATCAGGATTCATTGAGAAATTTGTGACCGTAGACCCCACCTTTTATCCAACGGTTTTTATGGAGCAATAAAAACTTTCTTTTGGAACTTAAACCTGCTCGTGTGGAGACTGAATTTTATGACGAAAATACCCCTCTTTTTTACTGTTGTGGCTTTTCCTCTCTCTTTCAACTATTTGCTTTTCATTTCCCTTTCCACTTCTACTTCACTGCCGTTGCTTTCACCCCCTTTCCTTACCCTATTAGAAAGACCAAAAAAAACCCTTTTTGTGGGCCCCCCTTATCGACATTTCATCTTCTTCTGAAAATGGTCGGTCCAATGAAGAAAGCACGCACCACGGGTATATTTTAAACTCAGTTGGGCCCACATTGAATGTATGTAGTATAGGAAATGGATTGGCTACTCCCCCTAACACCAGCCCCGTGGCTAGTGGTCGGTGTTCTATGGGCCCCACCATGATGTACGTGGCTGGTGGTCGGTGCTCTGTGGGCCCCACCATGATGTATGTGTTTCATCCATTCCGTTCATCCATTTTTAAAGTTCATTTTAAGGCTTTATCCTAAAAATAAGAGGGATATAAATCTTAGATGTACCACACTACAGGAAAACAATAGTGATTGGATATCCATCTTTTAAATCCTCCTGAGGCCCACTGTACTATTTATCTGAAATCCAATCTGTTTATTAGGTCATAAAGACCCAGTTGAAGGCTAAAAACAAAGATCATCTTGATCCAATACTTTTATGGCCACCAAAAAGTTTTTAATGGTCAATGTTCATTAAATATTATTTCCTGTAATGTGGTCCAATTGAGATCAGGATATACCTCATTTTTTGTATAATATCATAAAATGATCTATAAAAATAGATGGAGGCATGGATAAACACATACATCATGATGGGGTCCACAGAGCACCGAACATCAGCCATTGACTGGTGGCAAGGGGAGTAGCCACTCCGTTTCCTGTAGTATATCCACGCCGTCCATCCATTTTTCTATCTAATTTAAGGGGTTGAGCCCCAGATTGAAGCATATCAAAATATCAAGTGGATCATACCACCAGAAACAGTGGGCATAATGATTTTCTAGTTTGCCCCGCTGATTTTCTAGTTTGCCCCGCTCAATTTCATGTTTGTCCCGCTGATTTTTTAGTTTGCCCCGCTCAATTTCATGTTTGCCCCACTCATTTTTCAATTTTTCCCGCTGAATTTTTTGTTTCCCCCGCTGAATTTCATATTTGCCCCACTGAATTCCTAGTTTGCCCCTACTGATTTTTTAGTTTACCCAGGTGAATTCCTAATTTGCCCAGCTGAATTTCATGTTTGCCCTGCTCATTTTTTAATTTTTCCCGCTGAATTTTCTGTTTCCCCTGCTGAATTTCATGTTTGCCCCGCTCAATTTGCAGTTTTTCCTGCTGAATTTCATGTTTCACCTATTGAATTTCATGATTTACCCCACCGAATTTCATGTTTCCCCCGCTGAAAATCAAGTTTGCCCCAATCAATTTCATGTTTTCCCCGGTGAATTTAATGTTTCCCCTGCTGAATTTCATGTTTGCCCCGTTCAATTTCATGTTTGTCTCGTTCAATGTCAAGGTTCCCTCCCTCAATGTCTAGGTTCCCTCCCACATATGGAGTTTTGGTGTATACATAATCTGATGAAAATGGTGGGGTATTAAATAATCCGATGAACATGATGTATTACAAATAAAACATCATTGTGGGGCGTAGCAAGCGTAATCGGATTGCGTACTGAGTTAGTCAGTACGCTAGCTCCCATTATACTAAGTAAACTCAGATGGACCCACATTGAATGTATGTAGTATATCCACGCCGTTCATCCGCTCTTCCATCTAATTTTAGAGGGTTTAGCCCCAAATTAAAGCATATCAAAAGATCAAGGGGATCATACCACGGGAAACAGTGAGCATAATGATTTCCACCATTGAAACCATAGTGGGCCCAACGGTAATGTTTGTTTGTCATTACATCTTACTTTTTTAAGAATATGTGAATGAACTGCTTCGAACATAGAATAAGTAGCCTAACGTACTTTTTTATTATCTATATAAATTGGCCCACCGAATCACTATTTGTGAACAAAAAAAAAAGTCTATATTCTTTAGCACACATAAAAATATCATAATCAGGTATACCTTTCAAATGATGTAAAATCTTTTTCCCTACTTATAGATGAATCTAACTTAGAAATTTCATGTGGTAGTTAAGTAATTCCACAATATACAAGATGTTTAGGCTAGTATGAGTCAAGTGTGACTCAACTTGTTGCAGGAGTTGTTCGCCGATATAGCTTTAGAGGTTGATGTTCGAGCTAGGGGTAAGGAGCCAATGCATTCTCTATTTTTCTTTGGACTTGAAAGGTTCTCAATTTCATGTTCACCCCGCTCAATTTCCAGTTTGTCCCGCTCAATTTCATGTTTGCCCCGCTCAATTTCCAGGTTGCCCCACTCAATTTCATGTTTGCCCCGCTAAATTTCCAGTTTGCCCCGCTCAATTTCATACTTGCCCCGCTCAATTTCCAGTTTGCCCCGCTCAATTTCATGGTTGCCCTACTCAATTTCATGTTTGCCCTGCTCCTTTATGTTAGTCGAGATCTTGTCTTAATTCTTGTGAAAATCCTTCCAAAGAAAAAAGATTCATAAATAATACACTTGAGAAAAGCACAATTGAGCATTTTTTAGCTAAAACATACGAGGAAACTTAATTAATATTTTACTAATATAGTGAGTAACTCATGTACTTGTTAATGAAATAACATGTTCATGTCCACCAATTAATTGACATGAAAAAATCAAGTGTCAAAATCAATGATATTGAGAAAGACTTGTGCTAACATATGTTACTTATATAAACTAATAGGGAATGGTTACGAACCTCTGGATTTCTTGACACCCAGTACATGTCCCCATCAAAATTACTATTCGCCATCTCATCTGCCAATGAACGCGGTCCTTTAGTTGGAAAGAAAATAGCATATTTAGAATTTCCAACAACATTCTCCAAATCTCCGATGTAAGTCACAGTGACAACATGGATATCTCTAAAGTGTAGTCCAGGAGCCTTGTATACTAATATATTTTCCAAGATTTGCCCATTGTCTCTGTATTTTAGTGAGAAATAAAACATGGAAATGTTAACTAGGTAACAAATGCAAACATATCACATTAGTCTAAAACAATCAGAGGAATCATATAAACAGAGTAATATAGCAACAAAATTACAAACAGATGAACACAAACTTCAATATACAGCTTTTAGCATTCCAGTCGGATCTGCAATTCCCATCAAATAGTAGCACTCACTGGCATGAAGCCTTCCTCCCTTGAGACTTTTCAATTCTTCTCTCATTAGCACTGACAAGTGAGCTTTCAAATACGGTTCATTAAGAGAAATTCCACAAAGAATCATTCTCAACGCAAGAAGATCATCCATATCTCCGTGATTCAATGCAGCTGCAATTGTAAGGACTAGTAATTAGTGAAATATATCATAGAGGGTGTCAAAAATATTTTCTTAAAGAATAAATTGCCCAAAGAACACTTTTTAGGTAATTCAGCTAGAACAAGTGGATGACAACATGTTGAAGCAATATGAAAAAACTACATCAGATTTCTACAGAAGTTTTAAAATTTTCAGAAATCTATGATGATAGAAATTTATGGCAGTTGCATGTGCATTTAAACTCGCTTTCAACAACACATCTAATAAGTCTTAAGTAGAAAACATACCTCTCAATGCAATGTGCTTATTGGAACGAACGTTTCGAGCATCATTCAAAGCATTCCTCAGAAGATCCACAAAGTATTATTTTGGGACACCTCCATAGTTTAGTAATGAAATTAAAGTCTTATTTAAGTACGTTTTCCTTGGCCTTTGGTTCATCTATGCATACATGATCTGATGAACATGATGGATTATAAATAAAACATCATTGTGGGGCGTAACAAGCGAAATTGGGTTTTGGGCTCAAACCCTTAATATGGATAGAAAAACGGATGAATGTCGTAGATAGTCCAAATACATGTAAGTTGAATCTTGGGCCCAATTCAGTTAACTCAGCATGATAAAAGCATACTGATCAAAATGATTTCAAATTTCAAGAGTTCTTGGTCTATTTGACCTACTTCTCGATAATATGCTCGAGTTGTCGTCGACATTCCCGGTTCATGATTGGTTGAATTCCCCGAGTAATGACCTTAGAATTTGATGTTTGGCAACTTCAATCGCATTTCAAGTTCATTGAAATTTATGTTAGGCTAGTTCAATTGCATTTCAATTATTTGTTAGGCTAGTTCAATTGCATTTCAATTATTTGTTAGGCTAGTTCAATTGCATTTCAAGTTCATTGAAATTTATGTTACCCTCGCTGAATTTTCGGTTTGCCCCACTAAATTTCTAATTTGCCCCGCTGAATTTCATGTTTGCCCCGCTGAATTTTTAGTTTGCCCTTTGCCCCGCTCAATTTCCAGTTTGCCCCGCTCAATTTCATGTTTGCCCCGCTCAATTTCCAATTTGCCCTGCTCATTTTCCAATTTGCCCCGCTGAATTTCTAGTTTGCCCCGCTCATTTTCCAGTTCGCCCCGCTGAATTTCTAGTTTGCCCCGCTCATTTTCCAATTCGCCCCGCTGAATTTCATGTTTGAATTGCGTACTGAGTTAGTCAGTACGCTCCCATCGTACTGAGTAAACTCAATTGGGCCCACATTGAATGTATGTAGTATATCCACGCCGTACATCCGTTTTTCCATCTAATTTAAAGGGTTGAACCCCAAATTGAAGCATATCAAAATATCAAGTGGATCATACCACGGGAAACAGTGGGGATAATGATTTCCACTGTTGAAACCATATTAGGCCCAACAGTGATGTTTGTTTATTATCAAACATGTTCATAAAATTATTCAAACGTTGAGTCCCTGTTAAATTCAAGAGCAACTAATCAAATAACAAGCCTTTCTTGTTACATGATAATATGGAGGAATGTTACTGAAAATTCAAAATAACTTGAAAGAGTTATGGTGTAATATGCATACTTTGGCATGCCACATCTTAACTTGATAGGTATCATTTTTGCATTGATTAGTGGATTTTGTTAATATTTCTCAACTTGATTCGAAATTTTTTAAAAGAATTTTACAACGGAATTGGATGGAATGTGCTGTTTGGAATTGGATTGAGTCCACTATCTAAATCAGTCCTATATGCATGCGTAATTTCATTTTGAAATTACATTGATTCACGAGGTGTAATAGGTTTTTACTTTACATCGTATCCTACACTATTGCTACTGAAATGATGTCTTGGGTTTGTTGCATTTTTGAAAATAAATTGAGGATTTTTTCTCTTTCATGGCAAGTAATAGGTCTTAAGTGGCCATGATTGTTGGCTATAAAAAAGATGGACTTTTCCGGAATCTCAAGAATTGCATTGTGTGATCTCTATATACAATCAAAACCACATGCTTGTATCTGTATCTATATGTGCATATGCATATCTATATATTTTTATAAGTATGTATGTTTGTATGTGTATATAAATTTATAAATGCATCATCATCACCATTATTATCTTAGTCTTCTCCTAAGAATTTGGGTTGGCTTTTAGGAAGTACATGGCAGAGGTTTCTACATGGAGCATTCTTTATAACCAAATCCAACCATGTGAACTACCAAAGCAACCAGAGCAACATTTATCACATTAAGCATTTATTGAAGCCAGGTAGATGGAAGTTAGAAACTGAGCCACACTTCAGATTACATGTGTTATATTATAAAATATATTATATTGTAATTCAAATATTAGTTTGATTGCATTCTCATCACTGCAACATCCTATTCTAGAATAAGACAAGAATCATGTTGATACTTGCTGCTTTCATAATTTGAGCCTTCTCATGTTGTAGGAAAATGTTGCCCATGAAGCTAAGACGGGCAAAACATTGTCTTTTAAGATTACATTCTCTATGGTGTCCTAATACTTTGTTTCTTTCTTTCTTTTTTTTTTTTTTTTTTTTTTTTTTTTTTTGTTTTGTTTCGCTTTGTATTATTTATTTATTTATTTTTGCATAAGGTGTGAAAAAGAAAGTTGATAAAGTAATAGTACTTGTGGGGAAAAAAGAGGAGAAAATGACCGTAGACCTATGGCTACAAATTATAACTATAGCCATAGATTGTAGATAATATCGACCATAGTTCAATAATATCGAAGAAGAATGCTAAATTTCTTGCAACAAAACTCAAAAAATGGATGAATTTTTGATATTATCGAGATTGGTTCGATAGTATCGAGCATAAGTCATCGATAATATCGAAAAATGATCGATAGTATCGATAGCTAATATCAAGTAATTATCGTATGCCTATGTCTACGGATTATAACCGAAGTAATAGGTACCGTGGCCCGTCTGGCATCAACCGCGATATAGGACAAGACATTAAACTGGGGTTGGCTGCCAGATCAGCTACGGTTATAATCCGTAGCCATTGATGGCTGTCATATCTTCATCAACCGGCTACTTAAAAAGCAAGGGTATTTTTGTCCTGAACTTTGCTGTCAGAGCGCGTGGAGGTCTAAGTTCCCAAAGAAAGTTTGTACTGTCTCATAAAAACAGCTGGATAAAAAGTAGTGTCCACAGTCCCAAATTTCTCGGATTCATTGGCATGCCCATGAAATGGTGTCCAATGTCCGGTTAGGTATTGCGGTGGACCACCATTCATTTCACAGCCTTTTTTGCATTCTGAAAGGAGTCGCTTGATAATATCCTAGAGTGATATATTTTAGTCAATCCAAACCGTCCAAACCTCTACACCTACTGGGATTTGACATACTTGTCTCTATTGTAAGATGTGGGTCCATAAAATGGACGGATAAAAGGAAAGGAGTAAACAGTCCAAAATCAACAAACAAGCTAGCTGTTTATCCAATTTTGACAGTATGACCTGTTTACAGCTCAGCAATGATTTGGACGGTTTAGATTAATGTGTATATATGTCCAACGTAAAGTACATTTGTGAAGGAATATGGATATTCATACTTTTCAAATACCCTTCTTGCGTTTTTGTCTACTTTCTGATGTGGACCCCACCAAAAGCACAGGATCAGAGCACTATCTAGTATGTGGAAAACGAAGGGCGGGTCTTTTAAGGTGGGCCATTTACTCGCTCACTGCTAAGGTCAGGCCACTAAAACGGAAGCTGGTGTATGGTGCATCTAACTCTCGGTGTGGTGCCACTGTCGTAATTTTCTCGCAACCCGAAGGTATTATTTAAAAAGTTCTGAGACATATCCGTCGCGTTCTGCCAGACGATTGCCTGTGCAACCTATTGTCGGAAGCTGTGTGGGGTCCACAGAGATAACCGTTACAAATCCACTCCGTCCATCCTTTTTATAATACCACAAAAGGACAATATCCTAAAAATGAGATAGACCCAAAACTCATGTGGGCTGTACCACATGAAACAGGAGGGATTGAATGCATACCATTGGAAAGATTGTGGGGCCACAGAAGCTTTTTATTAGGATGATATTTGTACCTAGAGTTTATCTGAGTGGTAATAACCCTATTAACAGTATGGATGGAATATAAACATCATGGTCACCTCCAGGTGGTTTCAACGGTGGATGTTTCCGTTCTCACTGTCTCGTTTGGTGTGGTCCACGTGAGTTTTTTATCTTCATGTTTTTTATATTTTAGTTCTAATGTGTCATTCAAAATCTGATGGACAGAGTGGATTTGTCACGGGAGTTTCTGTGGGACCCACATAGCTTCTGGCGCACAGAGATATCCTATGCCCGGGGGACAGGTAATCCGCTTCCGTTCCTACCGGGCTACTGTACCACAAAACTGGTACCGTTTCTTCTTTCCCGCCAACATGAGACTCTTGTAGGAGATCGGTACCGTGAAAACTGTAGGGCCCACCGTGAATATCAGTTTCAAAAAAAAATCAGGCCGTTCTTTATATTAGATGGGCCACTATTATGGAATCATTGGACAAGCGACAGTTTGGTGGAAAATACTGGCATGGCCCAGCTAGCGAACGGATGAGCCAAATTACTCTGGTGGATCGCACCGTTTTCGTAGTACTGATGTCCTATACAAGTTGCACGGTACCAAAAGTTGTGGTACGGTTGTAGGTATGCGATCAGTTCTCGTCGAAGCTTGGGACGCGAGTCGCGTGAATCCCACGGAGCCCGTGTAACTCTGATCGTTGTGCCTATTTGTGAATGTTAAAACTTGACCGTTGAATATTTTCATTTGAACCATCCTCTAAAGATTCCTAATTGAACGGATAAGATCGTCCGTCCAGTCAGATTTTTCGGTCAGCAATATGGATTGATGCATGTTAACCACGTGTACAATGACTGTATTGAAGGGTATGGATCTGCCCGGGAATATTTGGAGATTGTTCCCCACGTGACGTCTACTGCGTTTGACTTTTTTATGGGCTTTTTCGTTTTTTAGGACGGACGTCTGAAGAATAAGCATTTTCTACAGGAATTTCTCGTGGGGCCCACCAAGTTCTTTCACCACCTCATCCTAACAGTCCAGAAGGGTTACCCCACCATGAAATTTTGACACCGTAAAATATCCGACTGATCCATTCCAACCCTCGTATCGGCCACCACCGCATAAATTCTAAGGTCTTGGGCGGTTGTTAATTTTTTCTATAGTGTGGCCCACCTAATGGTTGGATGAGATTTATTTTGGGGAATCCAGTGATACTTATGGGGCTCAATTAATGTACGGGTTTGATGAAATACACACGATAAAGTAGGCCCCACAGAGTCAATAACGTACAGGCAGGTGAATAACCCACCCATTGTCCTTATTTTGCGTTAAAATTACGTTTGAGGACATTTTGTACACCACCCACTCCATCTTTCATGTACGTAAAGGTACGGACCATCGCATCACCGTGCGTAGGTCAGACTCTACGCAATGGCAGCCATTAGCTGATTATAGCCATCCGTTGACTACCTTCTTGCAAGGTACTGACCGATCGTGCGGACGAGATTGTTTTTGCAATAGGGATGCATGGTAGTGGCCCGAGGTGGATAGTAGAGTGGAAATTCGAAATAAATACATCCATCGTCGAATCCATATAATCATTCCTATCCGTCCACTGGTTCACATGATACTTATCCATACATGCCCATAAGTGCTTCACTGGTGGGCCCCTCCATGATCCATATGGACCATACACGTGGTTATATGATTCTCTGCATGTCCTGATAAATGGAGCGTACGGATTGAGTTGTGTCCTGACAAACGGACGCGGTTTGGTTGGTGATCCTACACCAGCCAGCTGGCTGGTGTCAAAGTTATGTGGGCCCCGCCGTGATGTATGTCTTTTATCCACGCCGTACATCCATTTTTTCAGCTTATTTTAGGGCATGAGCAAAGATTTTAAGCATATCTAAAGCTCAAGTGGGCCACACCATAGAAAATATTGGGGATAGTGATATTCACCTTTAAAACCTTTCTAGTGCCTATAATGGATGAATGGAAAACACAAATATCAGCTTGATCCAAAATTTCCCTGGCCCTTAAGAATTTTTCAATGGTAAGCGTTCAATACCCACTGTTTTACGTGGTGTGGACCACTCGAGCTTGAATCTGCTTCATTTTTATGCTCGTGCCCTAAAATAAGCTTTGCTTATTTTTATGCTCGTGCCCTAAAATAGGCTTCACAAAATGGATGAATGGAGTGGATAAAAGACATTTCATGGTGGGGCCCACAGAGATTTAACACCAACTAGCTAGCTGGAGCTCGGGTGGCCAGCCAAACCGCGTCCGATATAAACAGACTGAAAACGTCCTCCGTTAGGAAGTACCAGATCAGAGCTAGCGATCTTAGTAAATGAAACAGCTGCCACTATCACCCTCCTTCTTTAGGCAACCACCCACCACCATCACCCTTCTCCTCCTCATCTCTCTCCTCTCCACTCCCTCCCTCATCCTCTTTCTCTTCAAGCCCAGCAACCACCTACCACCATCACCCTCTTCCTCCTCCTCTCTCACCTCTCCACTCCCTCCCTCCCTCATCTCTCAATCCGACTCGGTGCCAACTCAACTCGACTCGGTATTTCTGATCTGATCAGACTCGGTCCGGATCAGCCCAGGCCAGACTAAACTCAGATCGAGTCAAGCATGCTGGACTCAGTATCGAGTCGAATTGAGTCCAGGTCAGGCCTATTTCAAAACCAGATCGAGCCGAGTCAGCCCTAACTCAGTTCGACTCGACTCGACCCGATGCCCAGCTCTACCTGTGACACTCAGCTATATGGAGTTCCTGCTGTTGGAAGCTAAGTGGGACCCATCCCATCTATCTGTTTTGCTAGTTTAGGTTAGGACATGTGCTTTAAAAAAAAAAAATTTGAACGGATCCAAAACTCAAGTCACATGAAAGAAAATATTAAATATTAAATGCATTCTATTAAAACATTTGCAGGCTGAAGGAACTTTTGAATAATATTTTTGTATTTTAACTTCAATGGGAATGACCTTAAGAACCACTTGGATGGGATATAAGTCTAACTTTTTCATCTCGAGGCCTATTTGAGTTTTGGATCTGCTTCTCTTTAGCATGTATCCTAACATGAGTTAGAAAAGAGATTAATGGGATGAATTTCTCACAAACATAAGAATGGGCGTTTCTTAGCTTCTGACTATATAAAATGTGAGAAATAAAGTTTTAAATGTATAGTAAATTCATTCACCATCAAATAACATTCACCAACTTAGTCTTGTCTAACAAAACACATATGATGCTTTTAATTAACCCATCTTTAGCAAGCAACTCAAATCAAACTGAAATTATAAAAAATTAACTTAATTTAAATATCAAGCAGGTCACACCATGTGAATAAGGAGGTCTTAAGAATAATTTTATATTATTTCCATAGGTGTGGTCAATTAACATTTTTTTATAAATTGGTATTTGGACGTACGGTTCATCATAATGGACAGTGTAGTTATTGGGAGTGAATTAGTTATTACCCGGGTAACACATTAGTGGATTTTACTCTTATAGTGTGGGGCCCACTTTCATAAATTTATTGTATATCCTCTCCGTTCATCCGTTTTTCCAGTTAATTTAAGGATGAGAACCCAAAACTTAAGTAGATCCAAGATTCAGATGGACCAAACCACTGAAAATAGTGGTGAATGGCCATTAAAATATTTTGTGGGCCACAAAAGCTTTGGATCAAGCCGATCTTTGTATCTTCCCTCCATCAAGGTCTGGTTGACCTTATCAACGGGTTGGATGGAAAGTAAACATTAATGTAGGCCTCAGGAAGTTTTTAATGGTGGTATTTCAATCACCACTGTTTTCCCATGGTATGGTCCACCTGAGATTTAGATCTATTTCCAAAACGTTCATACAACATTGTTCCCTGTAATGTGGTCCAATTGAGATTGGTATATACCTCATTTTTTGTTTCATACAATAAAATTATTTAGAAAAATAAATAGACGGCATGGATGAAACATATACATCATAGTGGGCCCATGGAGCACCGACCATCAGCCATTGGCTGGTGTCAGGGGAGTAGCCAATCCGTTTCACTGCCGGATGGATGAATGTACCATTACACGTGGAAATGCTGGTACTTTACACGTGGAATATCTTGATTGGCGTGCAGAAAGCTATACGCCAATCTATACTGACATCCGTGTCTATCACGTAGTGACTGTACTACCGTTCGTTGATATGTCCGCGCCTGCCTACACAGCTGGGGCCACTCTCTTAATGGCCACATTTACTCCGTCGTAAGACTGTCAAAACAGATATCCCTCTCGTGAGCTGCGAATACACTGGATGATTGTTTTGGTGGTTTGCTAATACCACACGTTCAAAGCAACACGTGCATATATAAAACTTGTGCGAGAGATCTGAGCTTTCCATAAGGTTGGAAATGGTTCTTAGATCCTCTACCTGAAAAAAGAAGTCAATTTCACTATTCGTCTGGGCCAGAATCTGCAACGTAAATTGACGGTTGATATGTTTTCTATCCATTTGATATGTTGTCGCCTACCTGAGACGTGAAATGGCCTGATTTTTATCCCAGAAGATCCAAACAATGTATTGCACTTGATGAAAGGCTCAGATCTTACACGTGTCATATTATGACTCATTCATCCTCGTGCCTTTGTGTAAAGCTCCAACCTGCTAACACTACCCAATGGATTGGGCTTGTAGATTTCATTTTGGTCTAAATCGGGGCCAGCTAAGAACCCAATGGCTAGGATTTTGCTTGACTTTTCAGTGGCCCATGGCCCATTTGAGCCAGTTCTGGTATGGGCTAGGGCTAATCCATGCTTTTAGGCCTGATAAGTAATCGGGCTTGATCAGGCCTTGCAAATTTCAAAAATCCCATTCCTGGCCCATCTTATCATAATCTCTTTTAGATCTGGACATCGTTTGGCCCAGATACAAATGCAGCCGTTGTTTTCTGTGGGCCGTTGGATTGGAATTTTCCAAATGGGCCTGATCATGGGTCCATATATCACGAGCTTGATATTTGAATATATGTTTTCTGGGTAATGCACTAATGCAAGGTAGTTCGGGGTGGAGATATTGAAGAGGCGAGTCCACTCATCAAGTGGGACCATTTTGATAATTCCCTGTCTAAAAAATCATCCCATGAACTCATCAGGACGGCTACAAAATAGAAAAAAAAAAAAGTCTAGTCATTACTGTGGTCCACTAAATGAGTGGATGTTGCTGATTTTTCCTGAGGCAATTACTATAGTGAGACCAAACTATTTGACGGATTGGATTTTGCATGCACATAAATAATAATAAGTTATCTATTAGGTGGACTGTAACTTATGATCCAACCGATGAACTTCAAACACTTGTTTTCTTACGATGGGGGCAGGTTGTATTTGGAATACATCTAAATTCAAATAACAATTACTACATAAATGAAGTGATTTACAATTTTTTGTTGTGTCTAACAACCAGTAACTAAAATCACGTAGAATTTAATAATTGTGATTGTATGGTGGAGTATGATACTTATAATACGGTGTAAAACTTACATCATTCCATGTTTTTACTTTGATTGGAAATTGTCAACTGTCAAATCATATACTTATATGGCATAGTTTCATGAGCCCCACCATGATATATGTGTTATATGTATACTATCCATTGTGTTATACTATTCATTCCATATTTTATGGAATGAGACAAAACGTGAGACAGATCCGAAAATATAAATGAACCATACCATTAAAAAACAATGAATTGAATGCTTATATAAGTTTTGTACGTCCCTCATTTTCTTAAGGTTTATATAAGTTTTGTACGTTCCTCATTTTAATTTTCTTAAAGTATATAGAAGTATTGTTCCTTCCTCATTTTTAAGATCATACCCTGAAATGACATTGCAAAATGGATAAATTTATAAATATAATACATGCTAATAAATTTATATTCATGTACGTCTAACCATTAAGAATACTATGATGGTTGGAAGTGAAGTTGCACGAGGAGTGTGATATATGACCACTATCCGAATTTATCTCCAACTATCATTTTAATGATAATCATTATTCATTGCCCACACATTACAGCACAATACCATTATAATCACTAAACCAAACATGACTTAAATTTAATTAAATAAATCATCTTTTATACTAAAAAAATAATATACATATATGAGATTTTACATAATCACAATAATAAACTCATTGTAATGTATATGTTAGGTAAAAACAAGTAATTTCAAGCCTCAAGTGAGCTACAAATTAAAAATAAGATTCGTTCTTATTAAATTCTTACTTTATTTTCCATCATATTCCATCCATACTTATGTCAGCAATTTGGATAGTTTGGATTGCTAAAAAAAGATAAATACATGTAGTTAAATAATATTGAACTAACATTAAAGTCTATAATCAAAATAAGAAAAAACCATACTCTTACATCACCACCATCTTTGGCCACAAGCACTCATAATCAGGTCATGTCTCTCCTACTTTTGAGTCTAAATAGTCTTAAATCCAACCTCCCAAATGCACCCAAAAGCCTAAAAGCCTCCAAATAAACCCATATGCCTCTTAAGCCCTTAATGCCAAAAGACTATTAGGTGAGTGGGTTAGGTACACCCAATGGTGATTGTATCCAGCTACTCTATCTATGGATCTTAATCTAAAATGGGGCCCACTGATTATCAAATGGGCCATGTTTGGAATTTCTCAAAGTTGAGATGATGACTTAAATGTTTTAGCTGTAACTTTTAAATAGCTTGAGTTTGGATCACTCAAAAGTGGAATGGACCTGATCCAATTTCAAAGTGGTTTGACTCACCGAGTCAGTAACTGAATCTGATTCGACCCAGGGCTGAATGAAGTGATCCGAGTCGTTGGATCTTTCAAACAGGATTCCAACCGACTAATTGGTTGAGATGCATGGTGTGGTTCCTCGAACGGAAGGTGGACCTGCCACGAGTTTTTAGCAATCTCTGCATGGCCGAAAGTAGTGGAATTTGGAACTAATCATTTCAGAGGCGGTTTTAAAAATCCATCCACTAAAGAATAATGATAAAGGGCTACTAGGCTTTAACTCTTCATCCAAAATTGTAGGCTGGGAACACATGGGCCATTCATTAGGTGGGCCCCACCACATGGTTTTCTATTAAAAGTCACACCCAAGAGCCATCAACCATCCATTAATTGAATGTGGACGCTTACTCGGTTTTTGTCTTTTAGTCTTCATTGGTAAGAGTAAATGGTTAGGATTGCTCAGCCATTGTCATTTTTTACCTGTGGGGCCCACCTAGTGAATAGCCCTTCTCTGCCACATGTACGGTTGTGGATCAAGGAAAATGTTAATCAATAGTACGGTGATTGCATATAAGCCATTAATCCCTTAATACTCAACAAATATAAGCTGGTAGTGATTAGTGGGCCCACATAATTACTTCACACCAAACAATAGGTGATTACAACCATCCACCTACTTGATATGGAAGCTGTTTTTTCTGCTTTTGGTAGTGCAGAAGCAACTAGCACTGTAATAGCACATGCATGACACATTACATATCTATCATGGAGGGATGTGGGTGTGACCTTGACCGTAAGGCCCACCTTGATTTAGGCATTGTATATCCACGCCGTCCATCTATTTTTAGTTATCCTAAGAAGATGACAAAAATTTCAGGTGGACCACACCACAGGAAATAGTGGTTATGGACCATTAAAAATCGTTTGTGGGTCACAAGAGTTTTGGATCAAGATGATATTTGTTTTTCCCTTTCATCTAGATTTGTTTGACCTTATCGACAGGTTGGATGGTCGACAAGCATTACGATAGACCCTAGGAATTTTTTAACGGTGGACGTTCAACTACCACCATCTCCAGTGGTGTGGTCCACCTGAAATTTATATCTTATTCATTTTTGGAAAGATGAACTAAAATAAGCTAGAAAAACGTATGGATGGTATGGATATACAATGCATGTATCAGTGGCTCCTACAGTCAGGGTTGCACCCACGTGGCTGGTTTTCAAGTGGCAGCCAAGTCACGCTCTGTATGATGAGGATTTGATGGTTGGCTGTCAGTAAGAGGTTTCCACATGAAATGATTCCTTCTTCCCGTGAAACAAAAAATAAATAAATAAAACATATATAAATATATATTTCTTACTATTTGAATTAAAATGATTTTCTTTTTCTAATAATTGAAATTGAACTATTATTTTTCGACGTTGGAATTGAAATAACATTAAAAACGCCTTATTTCCACTAGTTAGGTGGGCCACAATTTTCAAAATAAGTATACACCTCTGATGAGACCAAGTGAAATTTTTCTAGCCATCCACATTTTTTCAGTATTAGGGACCATATTATAAGTGGACGATCCATTTTTATTTTATTTTTATTTTTTTTGAGGGGGGGGTTGGATCTTTCACTTATGTTCCATACTGGCACATGTGTGGTGTGTAAATGAACTTTACTATATTGGCACACGTGTGTGGCGTTTGAATGAGCACTATACTACACGTGTGCACACTTAGCAAAACAGTCTGGTATGATAATCATGAGCATTCCTTTTGAACAAATGATAGCTTTTGGTAAGAATGGATAACGTTTTCTTAATGTAAGAAATGAACTTGAAAGGCCTTTAGATTCAAAATTATAATTACGTGTCCTCACTTTCTAATTTTCACGTCCAAATAGCCCTAATATATCAATTGGCCTATTTAGATCAACGAGGATCTCGCATTGATGATTCATAAAGTCGATACCAACCACTTGAAAAATGAATACGCATATAAACAGTTGATCATTCCCTTCTGTTTTTTTCTTATTCTTTTTTTTTTTACCTCTCTAGACTTCCAATGGCTAGTGAATTGCCCATCACATATTTATGGTGAGTAGAGTTGGGCATCGATTCAAGTCCAATTGAGTTAAAGCTGACCCGGCTTGATCCAATTTCTAAATAAACCTAGCTTGTGTGGAGTCCAGCATGCCTAACCTAATCTGAGTCTAGATTGGACTAACTCAAATTGAATTCAACCCGGTCACAGGCACTGAGTTGGGTCAAGTCAGCACCAGGTCAAGTGCAACGGGCATCTGTCGAATGAAATTAAAGCTCATAACCTTGGTGCACTTACCAGAACTACAACCTCTCCATCAGCTACATAGTATATTATATCTGAAATGTCGTATCATAGAAGTGGTTTGTCTGTAACTTATCAGCATATTCAATTCACTTGAATATGAACAAATAACGCTTTAAAGATAATGTCCCAGATGTGCTTCAACTTATTCTTATTTAAGTTAATTTTTTATTTTCAATTTTCACATTATAAAGAAATAATATTAATTTATATAATTTCCAATAGTGCATCTGCCAGAACTACAACCTCTCCATCAGCTACATAGTATCATGTGTGAAACGTTAAATCTGATTTTATTTTATTTTTATACAAGTTATATTTTCTATTGAGTTGAGTCCGTACCGAATTAGATTTTGGGTTGAGTTAAGTTGAATTAACGGGTGATCTGAACTTGACTTGGTTTGATTTTGAATTGGATGAAGTCTACTCTCGACTCGCCTATTCAGTATGGGTCTAGTTGGGTCAAACAATTCGGAAGAGTCAAGTCATCCCGTGCCTAAGTGAGTCCCATCAATGATGGGACCCACCTGTCGAACGGCTCCGATCACACGTGGATGAACAAACTTTCAATAAGGTAGTCATGAGAGCACGTAAACTTGAAAATGTTCCCGCAACCATTTCTGGTTGCATGTCCCCTCATGTGGGTTTTGATGGGAATATGGAATGAATGGCGGATGAGAGTAGTGGGGATGGTTGGTGTTTTCCTATCACTTGCATTGAATTTCAGGAGCCCTCATTCATTAAAAGTCAGAAATACCTTAGATGCGGTCCATCATAGATGACGTGGAGGCACTGGAGCACTTGTCCCTAGGAGATTATAATGGTAGAGCGGGAAGGACCTACTGTGGTAGGTCCATCTCTTCTCGGTACACATCTTAGCCTAGCAAATCAATCTAGGCTGTCCATCTATTAGTTAATATCATGGAAGCCTATGGATAAAAAATCAGACAATCCTGGCCATCGTTTTTATTTTCTTCTCATCACTGATTATGATGGTCCTGATGGGCGAGGCTTCGGTGAAGCATATCCAAATCTTAGGTGGACCACACCATAGAAATAGTGGTGATTAACCATTAAAAACATTGTGGGCCACAAAAGTTTTGGATCAAGCTGATATTTGTGTAGTCCCTTCATCCCGGTCTTTGTGACCTTATCAACCGGGTGGATGGCTAATATACATTCCAGTGACCCCAAAGAAGTTTTTAACGGTGGGTATTCAATCGCCACTGTTTATTGTAGTGTGGTCCACTAAGATTTTGATCTGTTTCATTTTTAGGATCAGGAACTAAAATGATCTGTCAAGATGGATGGACGGCATGGATGCAATACACATACATCACGGTGGGCCCTACAGTCAGGGATCCACCGAAGCCGCACCCGGTCCTGATTGATTAATAATCTGGTTGTACCGACTGGACCGTACATCTCCCATTGTCGCTACTGTGGGGCCTTATTGCGGAGGACACGTGTCAAGCACTCTTGTCTTTTCGGGACTTGTTTATTAGTTTTACTCGCGCACTGGTTACACGCCCAACGTCCATGGCATGTGCATGATCCAAACCGTTAATCGGACGGCTAACCCAGGAATCAGATCCATCGAGTGGGCTGGAGTTATACCAAAGAATTGGACGGCTACGATGGTTCAGAATCAGTGAACGTATGTGGCCCACTGGCAGAGTCAGCCGTCCAATTTTCTACACAAATGCACCTAGACAGTAGGGCCTTCCTCACAACCGGCTCCAATCTGTCACGCGTGTGCCAATTTGGCACGTATGAGAATCTGCACTTGAGCGATTTCTCATTGGCCGAAAGGAGCCTGGACAATGTGGGCCCACCAAGAGACGACAATGAGATAAAACAACTCGATTTGTTTGCGTGAGGAGGAACACGTGAACATGCAAGATGCTGTGAACATTGCATAGACGAGGTCGGATCCCCTACACCCTCAGTAGAATAAGCGTTATTTTACAGGGCTGTGTGTGGGGCCCACCGTGATGTTTGAATGGAATCCAGTCCGTCCATCATGTTCTGACCATTAATCTATCTGTGGAGGCCGTAAATCAATCCGATCCAAAACTCAGGTGGTGGATCGTACTACGTTCAATCAAGACTGTAACCTATAAAATCGTGTGGTGTGGCCCACTTGAGTTTTAGAATGAATTCATTTTTTGGTTTACTATTTATCATGGTGAGATTCATATTATGAATTGATTGGATGGGATATAAAAATCAGGGTGGACCCCACACACAATCTAGAAGGTTTTAATGGCAATCATTCCCATCACAATGGTTCCCTGTGGTGTGATCCATCTATCTTTCGCATCAGTCAGACTTTAGGATAGTGTGATAATTGAAACGGCACACTTTATGGACGGATTAGATGTGGTTCATATCTAACGGGTGGGCCCCACAATGAGTTTATTCTATAACAATTGCAAAAGATCCAGCCTCAGCACAGACAGACCATGATAGGACCCTAAAAATGTTAGGCCACTGTCTATTGTAAAGGTACCTTTATAAGTGAATGATGGGACCCACCCAAGATGTTGTACGGCACCTATTGAGGCAATCAGTCTGCACAAGTGGGGCCCATGGCTCAATTATCAAAAAATTGAAATGATGGACCTGTGAGGGTGC
Source organism: Magnolia officinalis (assembly GCA_021015155.1). Lineage (NCBI taxonomy): Eukaryota > Viridiplantae > Streptophyta > Magnoliopsida > Magnoliales > Magnoliaceae > Magnolia > Magnolia officinalis. The sequence continues at coordinate 96,844,815 of JAJHSJ010000005.1, read as the reverse complement.
AAGATCTAGCTGTACGTATGATATTTTGTCCCTTTTTATTTGGTTGCATGTTAGCTGTTGCTGTATTCTCTCACTCCTTGTCTATTTTAACTGTCCACACATGGAAGTTCAAGGTTAGAACTTTCCCATTTAGGTAGGTTTTTTATGCTTTGATCATCCACACCCATAAGTCCCACTAGGGCCCACCTGCGCTTTGATGAAAATCCAAATGGAGCCGTCCAACCTTTTGTTCAGGCATTCCAGCACACATCTGACCTCACTAAAAGAATTCAAAAAATAGCGTAAGCTCATGAAGAGAACTATCACCTACATGCTGTTGCACCAAAATAGTAATGTAGTGCATTTTCAGCCATAAAAAATTTTAAATTTTTAAAAATAAACAAAAAAAATTCTCCAAACCCAACGAAGGAAGAATGGCCATGAACTGATTTAAGACAGGCGGCAATGACGACAATAGCAGAGGTGACTACATCAGATATGTTTGGAAATGACAGCACTAATGGTAATGAGGAATAAGAGGGGTGAGCAGAACCTACACTGATGTTGGGAAAAGCGGTTGAGCTAAGAAATGGAGAGGAGTGAAAAGGGAATAGAGAGGGGAAGGAGCTATCAAATCTGGTAATTCACAAATCTAGCTAGTGGTAGCATGTGGCGGGGTGAAGATGCTGATATAAGTGATTAGACTCTTTGTTAGTCATCCAATGTTAATCTTATTTTGAGATAGAGATTCTCTTAAATGCAAACTAGGGATAGTGAGAGAGAGAGAGGGTTTGGCTATGCCGGCGTTTACACCTGAATATTTATGTCAAGTTGTTTGGACCCAACATCATTTTTTTTACTATTGGAACAACTAGAACTACCCAAAGAGCAATTATTGATCTCCGAGCTATTGAAAGTATATATCCATCAAACGAGTGATGGATGAAATCAAAGCCACTGGAAATGTTATTAGATTATTCACTGGTTGTTGCTCTTGTTGTAGAACAACAATTGACCTAAGGGCCTATTTGGCCAGTTGCATTTGATTGAACGTGGATGCAACAAAAATCCATCATCAGTGGGATTAGTTATCTTATCTCACACTTTCCAACACAAGGTTCATTTTTCAAAGCCTACAAAGTTAATTTTAATCCCATTTCACACTCCTTTCAAACATGTCATCTCAAATTTTAAAGTAAGATTAGTAATGCAATCCTGTTTAATACAACTTAATATCACTGTCCAAACAAGCCTTAAATGGAGCATTAGATCATTCGTTAGCTGTTTGAAGTATATTAATTCATATTTTAGAAATCGTCAAAAGTATTTGCGTGCCTCGTGCCTCTCGCCAATTCACTACTCATTTTATTCATCCCTTTGTAGCTATGCTATCATTAAAATTTTATTTTTACTTTCGAATAAATGTTGACCATAATTTTCAAATTCAAATTATTCTTCTTAAATCATCTTGAGTTTCAAGAAAGAGGTTAAAATAGATAAAGATTTTTTTGTTTCATGTTAAAACATACATCTATTAAAATATTTATAAATTTTTTATTTTTTTTATATATTTATATTATTCTTAGTAAAATAAGTAAATTAAGAGCTTCCACAATATACTATTTATAGTTTAACAATTACTGTGTGTGAAAATAAGCTATATAAAAACAATAGATCACCCATTGATAACATAAAGAATGATGGTGTAGCTGCTTGGAGATCACATGATGGGGCCAGCATTCTAAATGGGTTGGATGATCCAGGCAATGGTGATCCAGCCTTCCTAAAAAGAGATGGGAGAAATCAAGCCATACAAACTTTTTAAAGGCTTATTTAGTTGGAAGCCAAGAGTTGAACTCTTGGACCATGTTACAAAAATCTTGTTATATTCAATTAGAAACATGGAAACATATGCAAAACATGTGCATATATTAACAGATGTAGATGAATCCACCTATCTACATATTCATGTAGTGCATATACATACACATATATACCCTATTTCCAACAAATGCCCTAATTTTGTTGCATTTACATGCATATGTCCAACTCGAAAGTAACACAAGTGTCATTTGAAAACTTTTATATTTTTATATATATAAAGTAAATGTAAAAACCATAGAATCTCGAAAGTTGGCTTGTTTGGAAGGCAGGAGTAAATGGTATGGAATTGCACAATGATTGTATGTCTACTAAATAGCATAGTATTTTATTATATGTTTACAAATACCATGGTATATTGATTGTCCAAATTCATGTTTGGGATTAAATTCTTCCTCTGAAAAAAATATTTCATTAAATGAAACTTATTTTTGGTGGACATTAGAATTGTAATATGTAGACCAAATTTCACAACTAATGTTGGTCCCCTATACATATGCAACTTAAATATCATATGTAAATAGCACATATAGATGGACAACATGAATAAAACACATACATCAACCTGGCGTTCACAAATGTAATAAATTTCGAAATCCATATATATATATATATATATATATGACTAAATGCAATTCCATGACATCTAATCGGACGGTCCAAACAGGCCCACATCAATTGTTAATAATCAAAAGATGAGATGATTCCATTGTGTTAACGAAAATGAGCATTTAACATATATTTTTCTTTGAAAAGATGTTTTACTCGCTTTTAAGAAAAAACTACGAAAAAGAAAATTGATTTTCTTCTCTATTTTAATCAGACGAAAACAAATAAAACTATCACATCAATATAATTCATATATGTTTTCCTTGATTTTTTATTTTTTGTGGAGCAATTGAAATTACGATGAATGAGACATGCATCCAAACATTTCCTTATAAATTGCTTCATGACGATGTTGCACCACTCACCGACATGTGATGCAGTGCTATCACCACCTAATCTAGCATGAAACATGCTGCTGGAAATTAGTGTATTATGCGTTTTCGAGTGATGCAGAACTTTTAAAAAGTTATAGTCGTTTTCACGGGCCATGGAGAAGTTCTGATTTGTGGCCCACCTGTCAGTGGGAAGGGGATTGTGTACTGAGTAACTCAGTACACTTAAAGTAAACTAAGTGGGGCCCACTGTGGTGTATGTCTTATCCACACCGTACATCCGTTTTTTCATATCATTTTAGAGTATGATTTCAAAATTGAATAATATCCAAAGCTCTAGTGGACCACAACACTGGAAATAGTGGGAATCATGATATCCACCGTTGAAACCTTCCTAGGGTCTTGATGTTTATTTTTCATCAAAAATGTTCATAAGGTAACACAGACATGGATAAAGGGAAAACATAAATATCAGCTTGATCCAAAACTTCTGTGGCCCTTAAGATTTTTTCAACGGCGGGCATTTAATTCACGCTTTTTCCTATGGTGTGGTCCACATGAGGTTTGGATATGCTTCAAATTTGGGATCATTGACTAAAATGATATGGTAAAACGGATGAACGGCGTGGATAAAAGAAATAAATATCAGGCCATCCATCACCAGCTAACGTGCCCTGACCCAAATATCAGGCCAGCCGCCCTGTCAGTTGGCTCATACGTTTATAAGAAGATTGGACGGTCAGGAAAAATCAAGGCTGACGGTGCAAATTCAACATACACATGTGGCCCACCAGATGAAGATCTTAGTGGTTTGTGACGTGGCATGTGTACGAGGGCCGTCACCTGCTGAGTGGCCCAAATGCCAATATGCAGCTCGTGTCACAGAAGTTCCAGCTCCGGACTCCATTTTGTGGGCCACCACATAATGGACCGAAATTATGGTGATTGGGCAGTTCTGACCGTCCAATAGCTTAGAAATTCGCTGGTTGAATCTGGACCGTTCCTTAACCATTCCTTTCGCAGGTCACTTAACCCTTCTCTTTTTGGTACATAGCCCACATGAACGGACGTGGCATACATGCGCAAGATCTCGTTCTTGAATCTTTCGCATACCACTTCTACGGATAAGATCGAGAACAGTCAGTGGGCCCTACCATCGATGGGCCACAAGTGTATATAGATGAATTTATTGCAGTTGGGCCCAGACCGTCTCTATTAGTCTTATCTTCATGGACCCAAAACCAGACCACAACTGGGCTGACCTCGGTTGGAATACCAGCCCAGGCCAGGCCCATAATCCCATAAGCCCGGCCCGCCTGAATGAGTTTCCGTCACACGATGAAAAGGTTGAGTGAGGAGATAAGGAAGAGGAGTCGCTCATTCGGGTCTGGTTCAACAAACCATGGGCCCCACTGTAAATGAAGCGTGGCCCAAAATTTAGATTGGCCGGACAAATCATAACCGTCTGAATTAAGCCTATCAGATTTGGATAATCGCACGATCATCACTGTAATGACCCTGGATTGGATGGGTAGAATTGTTGGACGGTCTGGATTGACATGCATATGTGTCACGATGTTGCTGAGCTGCCGAGCATTTAAGAAAGTGACACGCGCGGGGAGTATGTTTCGTAGCCGTGGTGGGATGACTGCGAGAAGGTGGCTTTAGAGGTGGAATGATTCACATGCATTCGCACGGATGGTAGTTCGTTCGAGCTTCGTGGGACCCGCCATGTCCATCCAGCCCGTCTATTAGTTGTGTCGGCCAATGTTTGAGCTCGTTTGGGAGCTTGTAAATGGAAGCGAATGAGAAATGGATTTGGTGCGGTAAATGACTTGTACATAAAGCCGTAGACGAGTCGAGTTAGCTCAATCAACTCGCTCGACTCTCCTCAGAAAAGCTCGACTCACCTCAGCTCAATATTAGATTCGGACCAAATTGAGCTGGTTTTTGAAGCTCGAAAAAATTTCTAGTCAAGTTAGAACTTGTCCAAGCTCGACTCTACTCGAATCAAACCTTAACTCGAGTTGACTTGGATCGAATCGGCTCAGAGACATGGTTATTTTCATATCATGTTGCCACCAAGTGTTTGATACACTATATGTGTTTGAGAAAATGTTGCAGAGGCTCGAATTAGCCTGAGTTGCTGACCGAACCAAGCCAAGCTGGCCAATCAGGCTCAAGGATTGAGCCAAGCCAAGTTCAAGCTTAGGTTAGCTACTAGCCAAGTCGAGCTGAGTTATGCCAAGCTTGACTCAGTTCAACTTGTGTACAACTGTACTTGTACAGTTGTGTTTAGTTGGAGTAAATGAAATGCAATGCAATTAAAATCAAAATATTCAGTTTGGATTGGAGTAAATGGAAAGATTTGAAATGCATTTTAATTTTTCAATATATTCAAATGAATATATGTGCTATTTCATATCAACTTGAATTTTTGAACTTAGGGCCCGTTTGGCCGGGTGGAGTGGAAGGGATTGAATGGTATTAAGGTGGATGGCGTGGATTTCTAGGTAATAATGACGTTGTCAGTGGATTGTCTTGAGATCCATGGGATTGCTATATCCCTGGATTGCTATAGGTAGTCTGTTTGGCACGCCCGGCCAATCCCGGGATCGCACCCTCCCGTACCTTCCAATCCATCATACCAAACACAACCTTAGGCAAATTTGAAAGTATTAGGATGGATTGGATGGGATTTAAATGTAATGATGGTGTTGTCAGTGGATTGTCTCCAGATCCATGGGATTGGGATCGGATCACCGTCTCTGTTTGGCACGCCCGGCCAATCCCTGGATTTAACTTCAAATCCCTTTCAATACCAACCAATCCCTTCCAATCCGACCGGCCAAACGGGCCCTTATTTACATATGTGACATTTAATAGAATGATTGTAATGAGCCTGTTGAATATATACTTTAGTAAAAAAAAATGAAAAAATTTCAAGCATCAGGTGAGCTATAGATGTAAGGATATAAACAAGCAACTTGCTAACGTTTTTTAACCAACCATTTAAATGGTCATAGTTTGGATGGTTTGGATAATTCTTTTGGTGTAATTTTAGTGATGTAACCGGTATTTGGATTGTTTCAGAGTACTATCGCCATGACACATGTGTAGCGGACATGTGTATAGCACCACATTTGTTTACATGTGTGATTCTCTGCAAGAGTTTAAAATGGCGTTTCACCCCAATTTACTTCCAAATCTCTTTTATGGAGATGATTTTATTTACACACACATTTACTCTCATTTCATTTCATTTACTTGCATTTATTTACATCCAAACATACCTTTGATATCATTTATCTCCATTTACTTCAAATTACACCCATTTACATCAAGGACTCGATTAAAACGTTGTAAATAGAAGTAAGCGAGAAATGAATTTGGAGGTGAATGAATTGGAAGTAAATGGCTTACAAACACCCTGATCTATAGCTCAAGTGGTAGATTGAGTGAAAGATACCTCGTTTCAACACTGAGGTCTTGGTATCAATCGCTAATGGGGGTGGCTAACTGTGAGTATGAACTGACAGTGGGGTGTACTAACAAGCTAACCACAAAAAAAAAAAAAAAAAAAAAAAAAAGAAGAGAGAGGGGTTACAAAGTAATGTATGGACGGGAGTAAATGAATTGCATTTAAAATCAAAATATTCGGTTTAGATGGGAGTAAATGACAATAATTTAAATGCGTTTGAATTTTTCAGTAGATTTACGGAAACATACATGATATTCCAAATCAGCTTGAATATCTCAATGTAGTGTACATATGTAATACTTAAAAGAAGGATGATAATAAGCCTATTAAAATATAAATTTTAGCCCAAAATGAGAAAACTTTGAATCTCGAGTAGGTCACAAACTTGCCAACAATTTTGACACAGGGATGAACGTGATGAGGATAACTAGGAGTGTACACGGGTCGGGCCTAGTCGAACTGGGCTCAACCCGGGCTGGCCCGTTCAACAACCACACCCGGCCCGAACTCTGCCCGGCCCGGTCATCGGGCCAACATCTCCAGCCCGAACCCGGCCCAGCAGTAATTGGGCGAGTTCGGGCCAAGTTCGGGCCAGTTTCAAACCTAAGTTCGATAAGGGACCACACAAATATCAGCTTGATCTAAAACTTATGTGATCCAGAAGAAGTTTTAATGGTCAATCACCACGTTTCCTATGGTGTGGTCCACCTGAGATTTCAATCTCCTTCATTTTTTGCAAACATGTTCCACCTTGCAAACGTGTGAGACATCTGGGCTGTGTACGGGTGGCCCAAACCATCAAAACAAACATACCAGGAAATCATGGCAGTCGTGGATGGTAAAACTTGGTACATTGCTGGAGATTTTGAAACTGTCCTTTCTTCTGGAATAGGTTGGCTCCACCTGATTTTGCATGTGCCATGTGGTCATGTTACTAGCTTATTCCCTACCCAAAGGTCCCACGCATATGCTCTTGTTAGTAATAGCAATTCACAATGAAGGATAGAAGAAATCGATCAGATCTATCAGGTTCAAGGCTCGACTTGAATAGTCGATTTCTCAAGACAGATTTGCTGCCCTTTTTCTGGAATTTCCAGCAAGTGCAAACGAAGGAAATCTGCAAATTGTCTTCAGGATACAATGAACTCTCAATCCGATTTTCAACACGAAAATTTGCACATTTAAGTGTTGAACAGATCTCTAGTTTTAACACCGATATGCCTTAAGACGTTCAGAAAAAATTCAGCAAGAGATTAAATCGAGAGTAATTGCACAGAAGATGATATAATCGTCAGGATTTTGAGTTAATACTTCTGGATTATATTATCCAGGATTTATATCATTTGAAAGGTTATGGATTTCTTCCTGAAGAGGTGTTAAAGAGCCTCTTCAAGAAATCCATACCCATTCACAGCAAATAATTGCCTTTTCATGAAAGGACATGACTCTTGTCCTATGGCAGTTATTTCTGTACCCATTTAGACAGAAACAGTTATCCAACAGGAAAAACTGTATCCACATAAGCGACACGTGGCATAGGTGCCACATGTACAATCATGTCATAATTACTCTCAATAAAAATAAAATTAATAAAACATCAGGGTACCATGGCCCAAAAAAAATTGAACCGAGTGCCAAAAAGACTAAGGCTTTCTTAGCTCCTTGCGACGATGCGAACGTGCGAAGTGCTAAGTGCGCCTAATAAAGCGCCAAAAAGCGCCCAAGCAGCCCTACAGCCCACGCCGCGCGCGCGTGCGCGGACGGTGCTTCGCACCGTCCTCGAGGAGATTCGAACCCTGGTTGCATAAGCAAAAACCCCTTCTCTTACCGACTGACTATACACACTATTTATGGAAAGTTTAAATAATTAATATATTTATTTACTTTCTACAAATAATTTTTATTTTTGAAATTTATTTTTATTCTAAAAAACACCAACAGCTCTAAGTACAGGTGCATGTAGAGCCTGACCTCCATGTGATGTGTGCAAACACACACCGATGAGTACCCATGATTAGATGAATCAAATTGTTAATATAATGACTCACTGCTGAATAAGCCAAAAGATCCCAGCCATTTAATCTTTGACCATTTTTTGACTTTCCACAAACTACTGTTCTTAGCAATCTATATTTGCAGGCTTTTATACTTAAATCTTGTATTAATCTTGGTTGTCTGTCTAGATGGAGTTGTAGCAAGCTATGAAACATGATCCCCTCATCACGTGGGCCACTCATGTCGATTCCTTTTGTCTACGATAGTACTGATACATTATCAATTGGGCGACAGGTATACGTGGAGCATGGATTGTTAATCGTTTTTTTTTTCTATTTTTTTTTAAGTCTTAACCACCCATATCTTGTGTACATGTATGCCCAATGGCCGAGTCGGGTTTCGGACCGAGTCGGGCCAAACTGGGCCCTATTTGAACTTGGCTTGAACTCAGTTTCGGGCTGAGAAAATTGGCCCGTCCTTACCCGAATTCAGTTCCGGGTCGGGCTGAGTCGAGCTTTTTCGGACCGAGTCGATCAGGCTAACCGAGCTAGCCGGGTTTGTGTAAACTCCTAAGGATAACTACTCTAAATCCATGGAGCTTCTCTGGACTTCTCACAGAGACTTCTCTAATCCACGAGGAAAGAAAGCAAAAAATATAAATAAATTATAAGAAATTCAAAATTGATTATTCAAAACGAGTTCACAACCCTTTAAATAGGGGTACCAAGCAATGGGAAAGAAATCAGAATCAAACTACAACTAAAACTCCTAGAAATCGTGACTTACTATAAATAGTAAACTTACTATTTATAGACGGTCGTGATGTCTACTAGTGCGCAAAGTTTTCGACCAAAAATAGTAAGTGTCCTATTTGGTTTCTCCTAATTATTCTAAGCTCTTTTCACGTTGGGCACAACTCCTAAAGCTCGACGGATGAAGAGTTATAATCAAACTAAAACTTACTATTTATAGTAAAAATGAAATTAAAACAGGGAAACGACCGTCAATCCAGGGGTTTTTCGCAATTCCAGGCTGCGCAACCCCGCGTAGCGGGGTTGGTTGGCTAAAGTAACTCGTTCTACCTCAAAATCATATATTTTATGTCAGTAACTCATTTCGGATTGCAAGATACACCCGATCTAAGGTCCGACGGTCTGGATCACTTCTGTTGTCGACCGGGCTTGTTCTGATCCATCTTGGCTATGAAACTGCCTGCGATCCGATCCGCTCTACATCAAATTTTTAGCCATTTATTTAGATGCCCATCATTTAGATGGTTTGGATTATTCTTTTGATGTGATTTCAGTGATGTAGCTAATATTGACTTTGTTTTGGAATATCATTAGTACGGACATGGTGGATATGTGCAGGGTGTCACCTTTGTTTACACGTGCCACTCTCTAAGGGAGTTTAAAAGGCATTTCACTCCATTTACTTACGAATCCTCCATAACAAATAGGATTTCATTTACATGCACATTTATTCCATTTCTTTTCATTTACATACATTTTCTTCCATTAAAACACACTTCAAATACTATTTAACTCCATTTACTCCCAATGCCACCCATTTACTCCCCATCCAAACTGCCTCCAATTTACTCACATCCAATTACATATAAGAATGTGGGATGCAGATTGTGTGGTGACCATGCCACATCTAACGCCTACAGTGACCCAGTGGTGGCCCAATGTGGTGGGACTTTGACTGAGCCCACTTGTCACAATGGCCTGGTTTGAGTCCACAGTGGACTTAACAACTTTCATACATGCTTTAAGTGGCCCCATCTCTAACTATGGCACATAGTCCAACTAAATCGCACCACTCCGGCTTCATTCTAGGAGGTCAGTGGTGGAGCAGCCACCCAGCTAAGTGGTGATGAGTAATCAGGGACCAACAGGTTGTATCTATTTTATATTCATGTTGTCCAGCAGTTTCACTACCCCATTTTATTGCATCAACCAAAAAATAAGCAAACCCATATTTGAAGTGGACCACACCAAAGAAAAAGTTGGATAATGACACCCACCGTTGAAACCTTCTTATGGCCCACTCATAACGTTTATTAGCCATCAACCTGTCGATAACGTCACACAAACCTGAATGAATGGAAAACACAAATATCAGCTTGATTCAAAACTTTTGTGGCCTCGAGAAATTTTCAACGGCGGGCATTCAATCACCACAGTTTCATGTGGTGTGGTCCACTTGAGCTTTTAATTCGTTTCTTTTTAGGGTTCGTGCCCTAAAATGAACGGTAAAAACGAATGGACAGAGTAGATAGAACATATACATCATGGTAGGCCCCACGTTACGCAGCACCACCTATCTGAGTGTTGCTGGGCCAACACCCAATCCGCATCCCGTTTCGTGTATACGAATTTATACTGTGCGTTTGCCACATGTTGATGAATTATCCACCAGCTTGCTGGCTGTCAATGGCCCTGACAATCGTATAGTTCAAGGCCCAGCCCATGATAGCTGGACTTAATTTTTAAGTTAACAGCCGTAGAGAGATTTGCTAAGCCCATCATCCTATAAATCCCACCCCATCCACTGGCAGCCACACGTGCCAGTAAGGAACACTTGTGCGAGATATAAGCTTTACATCAGGTGGGCCAGAGCATTTGGATCCTCAGGCCAGCGACATTGTGCGACATTGTACAAAACAAAGAGACATCTAAGAGATTTTTCTTTTTCCCTCAGCTATGCATTTATTTTCTACACTTTGGCACACTGGAGGAGTGAAAACAGTGGGGTCCACCTGAGGCCTGTGGGCTTATGGATGAGTTCCCAATTGGTATTTACCAACAAACAGATCTTATAGAGGATTTCGAAATCAAGGGTTCAAAAATCAAACCAAAAAAATCTTGACAACTGTTCTAGGTTATTGATTTGGAAGTGGATTGCATTCTAGAACTAAGATGATCCATTCAGGCAGGACTCTGTGGGACCCACCATGATGTATGGGTTTTATCCGCCCATCTATTTTTTCAGATCATTTCAATGTATAAACCCAGAAATGAAGCAGATCCAATGCTTTAGTAGATCATACAAGGAGGATTGAACCCTCAACATTAAAACCTTTATGAGAGCTGCAGAAGTTTTGGATCAATATGATATTTGTGTGTTTCCTTCATCCATGTCTAAATGACCTTATGAATAGGTTGAATGGTAAATAAAAATTACGGTGTAGTCCACTCGAGCTTTGGATCGACCTCATTTTTAGGCTCATATTATAAATTGATATCAAAATATGGATGGATGGCATCAATAAAACCTGTACGTGTTGGGGGGCTTGCACAAAACCTTATGATCTAGCCCTCCAGAACAAACCAGAATTATGGATAATAAAGCAATGAAAACAATCAATGCATCAATCACACACCACACAAGAGATTTTTACGTGGAAAACCCTCCAAGAGGTAAAAACCACGGGACCTCATCCAGATCAACAATCTACTATGAAGTAGAACGTTACAACCTTCTTCACTCACGCAGGAGTAGATAAACAATAAAAGAAATAAAGAAAACGGAGAGATCTAACCGATTATGAGGACATAAAAGTGCTGAGATATAGATTGCACAGTAAATAACCTCTACGAGCAGAACCTCCCTTTTATAAGTTTCCTCTCTCTCTCTCTCTTTCTCTCTCTCTCTCACCTTTGATAGCCCTAAACCCTTTAGCAAATACCTTGTAAAGCTTTAGGAAACCCTTTTGTTCTTACCTAGAAAACCATAGAAATTCCTATTTAAAGCTTTAGGAAACTCCTTTCCGCATCCCAGTTACGAAAGGACTTGCGACACGAAATCCGCACAAAATCGCGGAACGAATCTGCGTAACCTCGATTGGTCGAACCGAGTCCATGACCGGTCGAGATCCACCTTCAACCGGTCGAGCACCTCCTTTGACTGGTCGAACACCCCGGAGAAAAATAATTCACAGTCGCTGGACTTTGAGTCGTGCCACGACTCGTTTTCCACGACTGGTCGACCACAGCCTTCGACCGGTCGAGCGAGGCTCACGACCGGTCGACGACGGGTCCAAAAACCCATCAGTACGTTACGGTGGGCCCCCTAGAGTCTTTGCCTAGACGGATTATGGTCCACACGGAGGTAGTATGCAATCCACTTCCTATAGATTAAGATGAGTTGTAGATATAGATTACAAAATATTTCATGATTATTTCAAAATTATGAAATAACGATAAATAGAATATTAAATTCAAATTACCTTTTGACATAAGTGACTATTCTCTGCACTTGTTGCCTTCTTGAAGTTTCCTTAAATCCCACCGTTGGTGACTAAGACTGTAACATCCCGAATTTTCACCGTTTTGGATTTTCAAAAAAAAATCCTTGAATTTTTTTTAAAAAAATTAACTTATAATATCACTTAAATGACCATTATCACTCAATATTAGTTTATACTAGGGTGGACCAGTCTAGTTATGATGGGACTAAGTGCGGGCCGCCAAGCCAGATGGCCTGTTTACACTTAACAACAACCCGTGTGGGCCACCTAGCGACCGGGGAGGGTTAGAAAAATCTAAAAGTTTAGAAAATCCTATATCTCACTGGGCTTGTGGTCCATCGCGGACTGCGGACCCAGTGGACACCAAAATGTACCATCTGGCGCTTGCCCAATGCGCCCCACCAATGCCAGATTGGAATCTGCCACTTACAAATAAAACCGGGATATCAGGCATTCCAGCCGTCGGATTTCTTCCAAATTTATGGTCAGGGTCTGATGTATTTTTCTATGCTCGTCCACCAAATTTGGGGCCCGATCGTGGCACAGTGACCGTTGATCGCAAATCGGGCCTGTACGGCCAAGCCCCATATCTGATCACCTCCAATTTTTGCATGACCCTTCATCGGGCCGTGGAACATCCGTCCTATAAGTTTCATGGTCAGAGGGCCCCAGAAATGCCCCATCAATCAGAAATGGCCCCGCCGGGCCATTTAAAGAAAGAAACCCTATGCTCGAAACTCCATCTCCGTTAATCCGTTTGATCTTAAACTTTGTATGGCCCCTCATCGGGCCATGAGGCACCTACACACCAAATTTGGTGGCCGGATGGGTGATAGGGCCGCCTCAACATCAAATAGAGTCCTATAGGGCTATTTTGGAAAAACTTGGAAACATAAGGCCAAGAGAGCCAACTCTAGGGAATAAACCCTAGCTCTCTTTCATAACTTCATTCTCCAACAACAACCCCTTCCTCCTCTCCCTCATAACTTTTCCAAATCTCCCACCACCAAACCTCTCTCCCTCATAAATCCTCAATTCCCCTACAACCCATCTCTTTTCCTCATAACTTCTCCATCTCCCAACAACAAATTTCTTCCTCATAGCCACCACATTATCCAACGACCACGGAGAGCTATGGTGGACCCTAGAATCGAGGTGGGGCCCAAGGAAGCCGGTCTGGCATCTCTCTAGCCCTTCTCCAAGAGAAATCCTTTCACCACAACCACAGTAATTGCTCCATTGATCATCTAGGTAAGATCCATCACCCATTTTTCTTGAAACCCCTCATGTGGAGGGTAGATTACATGGAGTGCCAACATGCAAATGGGTATTTTAGGGATTCCGGCCGATTGACCCCGAAATCCACACTCCTAAGTCGTTTTTCCGAATCTCCAACGACTCGAAGGTGCGGATTATTATTCTTAGGTGGCCTAACACCAATTTTAGCATGAGCTTAATGATTTTGATTGCTTGGATGTTGTGTTTGAACGTCTAGAGAGACCCTAGAAATTGTAGCTATTGGATTGTATGGACATGCTTGCTTGATTCTTTCATGATTTGGATCTTGTTTCTTACATGGTTTGTGTATGGATGATCACATGCTCATGCTTGATTGATTTTCCATGTTTTGTTGCTTCCTAGTACGTAGGATGTCATTATTCTTTGTGTATGATTTTGTAATATGGAGGAAGTACTCAACTTCCTCACTAACCCACACACTCACATGCATTTTATTCTTGATAATGCTTGGTTACTTGTAAGAGTATTCATATGTATGTTTGAAATGCATGAGAACATGTGGTTGTTACGCTAGTTGAGAATCTGTATAGTTGGCTTGTTGTGAATAACCTTCATCCTATTGGGTTGGTCAGGAATCATGAGGAGAGATGGTTGTCACATTGGTGGGACTACCCTTAGGCTAAACTCGTGGGTTTGGACGGGTGTGTTCGGGTGGCTGTAGTTCGACTACATGGGTCTTTTATGCCCGAGGTCACTCGTCTCACGCTCGCTTGACTCGTGCGGTTTAACCTACTATCTGACCAACCCTGTATGTTAACCCTGTTTGCTCACATATATATGAAACCTGAACCACCCTACAACCGTTGTAGCCCATCAAAAATTCACTTGAAACTGGTCCACAGCCTCGTGAGCCAGGCATGATGGAATGAGATACTATGTCCGAGCTGTCAGCCTACGCTGGGGTACCACACCTACCCATAGTGACCGCGAGCGATCCCTTCCTTTCGGCACTCCTCATGTGCTTGGTGTTGGGGATGAGGAACCCGACAGGATCACGGACCGCGAGGTCTCGACCTCACGCGTTGATGGGGTCTTGGCCTCACAACCAACTTAGGGCATTGAAACGTAGGGTGAATCAGAATCCCCAACCTGCTGGATGAATGAACTTAACTAATAACTCCGCTAACACGATCGCATTGCACGCATTAGTTAAGGTGGTGACTCGGAAGTCGAGGTTGCTCTGAGGGAGTGCTGTCATATGCGATCGTTAGATGAAATCGCTTGAGGGAGTGTTGTGACGAGGGCATGCATCATATTATCCCGCATACATGTATTTAAATAAGAGTTGCTAGGTGTTGATGAATGACTGCTTTTCATTAAGTTCATATTACAATTGATGTCTGTTATAACTTGAGACCAATAGTTCACACCGAGTTGATCACTCACTCCCACTCTAGGACGGTGTTTTAAAACACCAACCAGACCTATTCATAGATGCAGGTGACCCAGTGCATGAAGAACCTGGCGAGGTGAGCTTTGACGAGAAGGAGGAGTTCTCTTACTTTCAGCTGATGGACGGCTCTCTATTTGCTTGCCTCCAAGTGCAGAGGTTCGTAAGTAGTATCCCGTGAATACGGGGTCGATCCCACAGGGAGATGAATTGTGAGAAGAAAAAAATCAAACGCAAAATAAACTAAGTAATAAAAATTAATCTGATGATTTGATTTTGGGATTTTTGAATGGATGTAATTCAATTGAATAAAATAACACCCAAGCTTCAAAGTTCTACACATACGTTAATGTTCCAAAATCATGATGACTTGGATAACACAACTAGGATCTGAGCACTATGGTCAGCCTAGTCGGAAAATAAAACAGTTTAAGTATTTTAATAAATGATATAAAATATTAGAAAATTATGGATTTGCACCATTGACATATATTCTCAAGCGTCAGTGATTTTAAGTATTCAATATCTATAAGATAATGAATATCAAAGAAATATAACAGGTTGAGAACCTCTCCTATCTAGGAAATCTGATTGATCTAGGGTAAGCCTATCCATCAATGTGGATCTCATATGATGGAAACATATGGATCTCACAAGAGGATAAAAAACAAAACCTAAATAATAGATAACATGCATACACCATATTTCTCATCATTAAAACAATCAATCATCATAATCTTAAAGAAACATTAAACCCATGTGCTTCCCTTCTAGCTTGGGATAGAAGGAACTTAGAAAAACATAATTAAATTGCTAAAATAAAAAGCAATAAGCAATAAAGAAAGAAAATGCAAATAGAAAAGATCTTAAAAAAAAAACAACTTATAAAGCTTTAATAAAACTAAAAACTCTTTAAAAACCCTAAACTTTGCTCTTGAATGCCTTGAATAATGTTTTAGAATGCCCTAGGAAGCCCTATTTATAAGTAGGGACCTCCAATTTTCGTACAAATTTGAAAAACCCTAGAAATCGCATCAAATATACATATTTTTCCAAAATAGACTTCTCGCTGCATAGTTCGTTTAAAACAGACTTCCTGCTAAGCAGTTTCCCAAAATAAACTTTACAGCTTCATAATACACTTTTTTCAGGACGATTTCAGGATTCTTCACTTCAAATCTTCGATTCTCTTCATTCTTCACTTGGTTTTCTTAGATCTTTGGCATGTGAATTCTTCAATCTTGGTCTCCTAAGATCAATCCCTTACTTTGGTAATTCTTGAGCATCAAAATCATGCTTTTAACACCATTTTTCAATCCAAACACTTAAATTCACCTTGCAACACATACATGAGTAAAATAGAATATTAAGCGGATTCATGTTCATAAAACCAAGATATAAATGGAAAAAATTATGCAATATTTGAGTCTCAACACTCTCCATCGGCTTGATCGGACTGAATTTGGATTTGCTGAGCCGCAGGCTCCGCTTTAGTCTTTTGGATATAGCCTTTTTTTATTATCCTGTTGGGTAACGCCTTGGGCGACCCTTTATTATTTTTGGACCTGTATATTTATGAGATTTCCTTTATTTCAGTAGACTGATGCGATTGTGCTTCATGCTTCAGGTAATTCCAAATTGTGCAGTTAAATTTGATTAATCATAAAAACCATAAATGCATGATAAATAACACTCAGGAACTCGGGAATCGAGTTTATGCACGACTCCCGATTTTCCGGGGCGTTACAAAGACCTAGTGCGACCCCTCATGGTGTAAATGTTAAGAGCCCGTTCGGATTGTAAGTTGCTTAAGATAAGTTACTTATGTCACAAGTAACTTATTTTAATTTTTACTTATTAAGGAGATAAGTATGTTTGGTAAACCATATACTTGTCAGCTTTTCTTATCTTTCATCTTTCACAGGACTCTTTTCAACGAATTATGAAAAGTAGAAAAGTTATAAAAATTATAAAAAAAAAACCGAAGTGATTAAGTACTTTTAAATAATAATAATAAAAATAAATACTTATAACTAATCATAAACCAAACTTACTTATTTTAAATAAATTAGTTATTTATTGCTATAAGTAGAAAAAGTAACTTATTTGGTGGCATCCAAACGGGCCCTAAAAATGAAAAGGTTACTTGTTAAAATCGAATGAGCAATTATTCAATGATAGGATAGTTAGCATTATTTAAATGATTGATTTATGAGATAAGGCCAACCTTAGTGAGACCACCTGTATGAATGCCCATGATCAATGGTGTAATAGATTGGACTAAGATTATAATGGGCCTGCAACAGTAAATCCCACAATCTCCATTTGAATTGGATTACATGGGTGTAAGTTAATGAAATAATTTTTTTTGCATTCATCACATGCATATGAATGCCTTATATCTCCCTAACAAGGGTGTCTAGGTTCTGGCCCATTACCCGATATGTGGCTTGCAAGACTCCCATCTCCATCGTCAAAAGGGTCCTTGTTACATAATTTGTAAATTAAGGTTCAGTTAATGGTTGCTCGCATATAAGGTGTTCCAAAATGGTAATGGTGGCCGTAACGGCCACTACTGTTACTATTATGATACATGTCGTTGTGGCCCTTTAAAAAAAAAAAAAAAAAATGTCATATACCCATTACGAGGCTAATATAGGCTATTATGGCCTATTTTTTCTATAACAATGGTTATTGCCATTTCATCCCTGTAGCGCGTAATGGTTATGACCGTTACTATTACATTACGGCCGTTACAACCATTACGTAACCAATTTTGAATATCTTACTCACGCATGTCTTAAAAGAATGCAGATTGTGTAGTGGGAGCTCACCACGCTAGCATGGTATTGAAACGGTGCCCACTGCGATGTATGTGGTTTATTTAGATTGGCCATCCATTTTCAATTTGTTTTTAGGGCACGAGACTATAAGTGAAGCATATCCATATCTAAAGTTGACCACATCATAAAAAATAATGAGAATCGAACACCTACGGTTGAAAACTTTTTGCGGGCCACATAAGTTTTGGGTCAAGCTGATATTTGTGGTTTGCCTTCATCCAAGCCTATGCAACCTTACTAATAGGTTTTGGATGACAAATAAATATCATTGTGGGTCTAAGGAAGGTTTCAAATGTAGCTCCGCTGCTTTTTTGTTGTGTGGTCCACTTAAGTTTTGAATATACCTCAGATTTTGAGCCATGCCTTAAAATGAGCTTTAAAAAACTGATGAGTGGCATGAATAATACACATACATCATGGTGGCCCCACAAAGTATATACCATCCCCATCCATCCTAAATAAAACAAATACATCACAGGCGTGTATCCTCTATGTTCATAATCAAGACCTTCAAATAGCCTCTAACCGTTGATTTAGGTGTCCACGACTCATTCATTGATCCATTGGTGACATTTCTTGTAAATTTCAGTTTCTATTTTATGATAGTTAAGATTGAAGTCTGCCTTTCAAGTTGGTCAAGTCGAGCTTTTTTTAAAGTCCAAGCCTGACCATGACTATAGTTTTTTATTTCCTCAGTTTCTCTATGAAATATGATTTTAGTAGAATTGACTTTTTTGAATTACCATATTATAAAATTGAAGTCCACGTCCATTTCATCACGACCCATTTGTGCCTCTGTTTGAATCATTGCCCATGGACGGCTTAGAAGAGCAGGATTCTTATCATCCCTAGAATGCCACGTGGGCTCCAAGTTAGAACAGTGGAAGGCCACAGTCAATGATCTGGACCATTGATATGATGGATCTTGCTATGATAGGCCCATGAACAAAGTAAATCAGTGGCAAGTCATTGCCATTTGGCATGTGGCCCAACAATAGGTGGCTAAGAACATATAATCAATAAATGCAAGTACTTTTTCACTGGATTTTGGAGGGGTTGTCCATAGGCCAGGAATCCGAGAGTACTTGTACTATGTTCGTGTCTTTTGGGTTCAATTTTATTTGGGTTTGGGTCTTAATTTTTAGGACCTGGATCCATATTAGATTGGGGTGGACATTGTTTTTTAATGGCCGTAATTTAAATTTTATATATATATCTTTCATCTCCCTTTTATCCATTATCCAGATCTTTCCCTTATTTCTCCGTCATATCTCTCAAGGACTTCTCATTTTTGAGGAAGGAGACAGAAGAAAATACTACTCAAACTCAAATAAACAAAACAAAACCCTACATACTGGTAGAGAGAGAAGGATTGTGGGAAATGCATCACAAGTTAGTCTCTTCCCTTGATGGGTCCTTGCTCTCACTCCAGTGGTAGACTCTCAGGAGTTTCAACACCTGGTTGAGGGTTTGAGTACCCATAGGTGGTGAAATTCCACTATGGCGTGAGTGTGTGCGTGTGAAAAAAAAAACAAAAAAAGTCTCTTCCCTTGATTCTTTTTTCATGTAATGTAGCGTGTAGTATAGATCTATGCAATGGACGATTTAGATTCGTCATCCGTTTATCATACACATCTAAGTGATCTAATTATAAAGTTTTGATTTTCATATGGTAATGGGCGATTCAATTCATATTTTTGGGATCGAGTTGATCTAGCTATTTAATAATGATTATTTAGGTCATGACCGTTTTGGGCAGTACAATGAATAAATCAGATTAGGTGCACGTTCATTGCATCATGGAATCTGTAACATCCAATAAAAAAGAATTCTAATTTTTCTGCGCGAGTGTTTTGTTACTTGGTGCAAAGGATTAAGATGGGCCATCAAGATATGCGTGATTAGATCCACGCCAATCATCTTATTTCTAAGGGAAAAAACATGTAAGGATCCCAAATATTAGAGTGATCTGATCATTAGGTCGGCCACATCGTCCAATTAATGCTCTAGATCTATCATGTATTGTTGATCATAAGAATCATCGGACGTGTGGATTCTTATTGGATCTAAACGTTCTATCTGATTTTTCGGGAGTAAACTACACTGGGATCCCAAAACAAGCAGATCAACCTGACCATCCGGTGGGTTGCATTGATCAAGCGATGTTTATAATCAAATTATGTAGTTTTGAATAATGTGAAATATGGGTGCTCAAACCGATCAGTGGACTTTTCTCTCTTTGACATATAAGAAAGGGCTAATGATTAGTTACGATCTGCCCAACATGTTTAATTGGGCCCTATATCACTAATAAGGTAAAATTTTCAGCTTTCATATTCAATTTGCCCATAACAGATCGAATCTGACTTTTGTCCATTTGACTTTCGATTGGAGTCAATTTCATGAAAATGTGCGAAATTTGTCCAAAGACTAAAACATCAATTTTCTATTTTTGTCTATTAGATTGATAGGTTGTCGATTCGATTGACATACCATTGATCGAAGTGGATTCGATCGACAGTGCATTGATATGATTGACAAGCGCCCCAAACAAATATGTTTGATTTTGGGATTAGGAATCCAAATTTGTGCATCATTAAATTTTTATATTTAATTAAATTAATCATGTCCAAACCATCGTATGTCACTGGAAAGTGGTCAGCCACTTTGATATGATTAAGTGGGCCCTATATTAATCTATAATGCTTACAAACCCTGTGATTAAGGGCTGGGTTTGAATAGACTCGATTGATCAACATACGATCCTTTGTGTGGACCCCACTGCGGGAACTCCATTCAATCAAATGTGGGCCTCACCATATGAATTAATAAAATCAGTAAATGATTTCATTATATAATTGTAACAGGGGCTTCTAACTTGATCCAATCCGAGCATTTTAAGAATTTAATTTCATCAAATTCAGGTGATTGATCCTAACTTGTTTTCTTCCATTCAAATTAAAGTATATTGATTGCTATTCGTTTAATTAAATATATATTGTTTGATGATTGATTTAGTTTTAAAGGCGATCTTTCGGTGTATGTTCACATAATAAGTTGTTATTGCATGTCCACGTACATAGGTACTTTGCTTATTATGGTTTATACACTGATTCTCAGTTATATACACGTGGGATAATATTTCGTATTATGAATCATCGAAGAATGGGAAAGCATAATCATCTTCGATTTCATAGCACATGCATAATTGATCATGGGGACCTTGGAAAAAATATCAATCCTGATAAAATCATTACTATATGCGGACCATGCCCGTTCTTATCGAAAAGGTGGAAAAGTACCCAAATGGTGGATGTGGTCGACGATTATCCAGCCCAAATAGATGGATGATCATCCTATATGATGCATCCATACATCATATGCATTCATACCACTATGTATTTTATGCATTTCGTGATATTTTAATTATAAGTTGCATGAACTATGTTGGGTTTTCTCACTAAGCCCGATCAACTCATGTTTCATTGATGAAAAATTTGTATGGATGTAATAGTGGTTGGTGAGTTGGCCCAAAAATAGAAGGGTGCTGTTAAACCAGTGAATGACTCACGTGAGACATGGTCGTACCTGATGGAAGAGGAATTAATCACTTTGTACCGTTCCCAACCATTCATTACGGATCTCATTTGTTATTCATGGAAACTAATTTGATTAATATGTGTTGCTTGAGATGTCAATATTGATTTTTAAGATTTTAAGCATCGATTGTAGTTACATTCATTTTACTTGATTTAGACATGTAAATAAGACTCCAAATGGTTGGGTTTTTTTATGTAGATCGGGTCGTGGACGCTTTTCATGGCAAAGTTGGAC
Organism: Magnolia officinalis; assembly: GCA_021015155.1. NCBI lineage: Eukaryota > Viridiplantae > Streptophyta > Magnoliopsida > Magnoliales > Magnoliaceae > Magnolia > Magnolia officinalis. The sequence continues at coordinate 96,822,917 of JAJHSJ010000005.1, read as the reverse complement.
AAGACAAGGCCTGACTAGAGGCAGAAGTGATCGAGATCGTTAGAACCTTAAAATAGCCATATCTCGTAAACTGGAATGAGTTTTTTGACATACCATATATGATTTTGGAGTAGCTATGTCAGGTTGCCCATGCTGGATTTGGGAGATTCCGTCAAATCGACGGTCAAAAGTCCACTTTATTTTCATTTTTGACTATAAATAGTAAGTTCAAGTTCTAGTTGGATATAACCTTTGAGTTTTATAAGTCGTGCCCAACATGAAAAGGACTTAGAAAAACTAGAAGATTAATGTGGTTGGGCCAAATCGGACACTTACTATTTTTGGCCGAAAACCATCAAGTTTATTATGAACGACCGTTTATAAATAGCTATTTTACTATTTATAGTAAGTTATGTTTTTTGGGAGTTTTAAGTCTAAAACAGCTTTGTCATAAGTTTGAATTCATCATATAAAAGATTATAAATTTATTTTCATCATCAATCAATTTATTTTTAAATTTATTAGATTTTTTTTTTTTTTTTTTTTTTAAATCTCTTGTGAATTTGAGAAAATTCTATGAGGAATTCAGAAAGTTCCGTGGATTCGGAGTTCTTATTTATGAGGAAGACGGTGATTGACTTCATCACGTTCTTACCTGTGTCAGTTTTTAGCTGGAACTTAAATAAATAAACTTAAATGATTGCTGGTTTTGATTTGTACAGTATATGTTTGTATTTATGGAATCTATAATTTACATTAACAATGTCAATCTTATAGCTACGAATAAATATAATAGATCGATTTTGTACACTTAGTGAAAAAGATACGGAGTGAATCTTAGATATAGGATGCATGCTTGCATCCAAAATTTAGGTCATGATAGTTTTAGAGTTGGGTTTAAGCAAGTGATTTCATGTAACTCTGGCCCTATAGATGAATTAGATCGTGCACACACATCATGGTGAGGCATATGGGGCTTTGACACGGGTTGGTATTGGTGTCATTAGCCAAATGTTATCATATCAGTCAACGACCTGCCTTCCAATCAAATTCTTATAGGCCTGTTTAGCCAGACATATCCCACGGGATTAGGAGGGATGTAATGGATTTTAAGGTAATGATGGTGGTGTCAGTGGATTGATTTAAGATCCATGAGATTGCTATATCCTGAGACAAGTTCATGGAGTCTGTTTGGCAATGCCCGACATATCTCGAGATTTTACCTTCCAATCCCTTCCAATCCATCCAACCAAACACACGCCGCTGGGCCGATTGGACGGGATTGGGATTAAGAGGGATGAGATCAATTTTAAGGTAATGATGGTGATGTCATTGGATTGGTTTAATATCCCGGGACAAGTTCATCGGTCTGTTTGGCTAGTTTGGCATATTCTAGGATTTTACCATCCCATCCCTCCTAATCCCTCAACAGGCCCTTAGGGCCTGTTTGGCTGGGCAGATCCCACGATATTAGGAGGGATGGGATCGACAATATCCTATGATAGGCATGACGAGCCAAACAGTTTCCATGAACTTGTCCGGGATACGAGCAATCCCATGGATCTTAAGACAATCCACTGATATCACCATCATTACCTTAAAAATGATTCTATCCCTTGGTTGAATGGATTGGAAGGTAAAATCCCAGGATATGCACAACATGCCTAACATACCCAATGAACTTGTCCCGGGATATAAGCAATCCATGGATCTTAAGACAATCCACTGACACCATCATCATTACCTTAAAATTGATCCCATCCCTCCTAATTCCATGGGATCTGCCCGGCCAAACAGGCCCTTAGGAAATGCCTATCCCATCTTTAACCAACGCGGGGCAGTACTCAATCCCCACGGTAACAAGACCATTGAACAACGACCCCACTTGTTTAAGCCGAATTTGAAGTACAGTGCTCGGTCAGAGCAATATGTAATCCGGGGCCTTTCAGATTGATGGTCTGGATTAACAGATCGTGGGCCCCACTGTTGAAAAGTGAAACCAGGCATTAGGATCCGACGTTCTCTACAGCATCTCGCAGTCCGTCTATCCCAGGGACTGAGGAGGAGGATCCATAGCTAAGCGGGCCGATAAACCGTTTTTGGGAAGTCGATTCCACGCTCTGCCCAAGAAAAAAGAGGCTACAAGTGCATTTGCGCGAGTTAACCTTTATGGTACTCTCCACCAACAAACACGTTTAAACCACACGTGATCTAGATCTGATCAGCTCATCAGACTGGACCCATATTCCAAATCTCCTGGGTAAAAGATCAGGCCTGTCCTCTCATCTGGTCGGCCACACACTAAAGATGAATTTGGAACATTGATCAATGAACCTCAACCGTCCAGTACTTACGAGCCTTTTTTAATGGAAAAACATGCTATATGTGATTAAAAGATAGGGCCCCACATAACGAACCGCTCGGATCTCTAACAGCCATGACATGCTGGCACGAGTGAGGGGCGAGTGCATGGCTTGGTAATTTTAGCAAAGGGTCCCAGACGCGCACCGAGTCGCCGACGCATAATGCCGGGTAATTTTGCTTTTTATCTTCTGCCTTTTTTAGGGTTTACAGTTGGATCCGTTTTTCAGATAGAGGGAGAGGGAGAGGGAGAGGGAGAGAGAGAGGGTTTAGGGTTCTCAGATTTCGGATAATTCGGGCTAGGGATTTTAGAAATTCAAGCTTCCTGCAGCAGCATCAGCCATGTCGAACTTCAACCTGCAGTCCCCAGGCCATCTCAAGGTCAGTCTCTCTCTCTCTCTCTCTCCGATTTCTGCAGCAACAGTAGGCTCTGCATCTCTCTCTCTCTCTCTCTCTCTCTCTCTCTCTCTTTCAATCCGAATTAGGCGATTTCGATCCTTAAATAACTGTTTTCTTCAGGAGAAACTAGTCCAGGAATAGACTCTTACTGTTTGATGCTCCAAAATTTCCTTACTGTCAGATCTATGTAAGATGCCACTTACTCCCACCCTTTTTTCTGCGCTAAAACACTAAAAAACGAATTAGTAATGCTCGTTTTAGGTGGAAATACGCAACCCTCGGACTGAATTGCCAGTACAGGTGGGGCCCACTTTCCTGCAATCTAGTTTTGCAGGATGGGCGCTGCTGCAAAGGACTCCATCTGGCAATACCAGCCATCTGATAGCTGGCTGTGGAATTCGGTGCATCTGGGAATTGGGAAAGTGCATGCTGGGTGCTGAGTTTGGTGTGGAAAACTGAAGAAAATTTCAAATTAGTGATTTACAAATGTGTAAACAACAACAATCGATTCAGAAGCTCAGATATCAAAGCAGAATAGCAAAATTTCTTGTAGCTCAAGTGAAATAATACAAAAGGATAATCTGAAATTCTGACCGGTTGTAGAAGTTAGAAATATTAGCCCTCAATTATGTCACGTCTCACCTAACCCAAATCAACCTGCTAATTGACTCCCACCGATAGTAGTAATTAGAAACTCCTGGACTAAACATGGCCTTTGCTAGTATGTCTATTGTCCAAAAAGGGGACCTAAAAACGATTTAAGTATCCCTTAGAAATTGAATAGATGTTCTCATAATTTCCCTTACGTTAACTAGATTCTCCATTTTTTGTCAACTGCTACACTCGAAAGACGGTGTTGATGTTGGCATGACATCATTATGACATGATCCCTAGTACGACTTGGAATGCACTCTAGTTTGTGCATATTTTCAGGGCTCTTAATACCTGAGTTTAGGTAAAGCCTCTCCTCAAGACTTTTGAGTTTGGGTGGAGCATTTTTAAGTGTAAAACTCACATGGAAATTTTGCGTGTATATATATATATGAAAGAATATTCTATTAAGAGGCCAAAGGCCAAAAAGAAACAAAACAGTGAGTCAAAACAAAAGAAAAGAAACACCCTTAGGTAGCCCACTCCCTAATGCACAAAGCAACCCTAGAAGAAACCCGAGTTGAAGAGCAACTAGAATTACAAAAGCATCTGTTATTTCTCTCTGACTAGTTGGCCCAAAAGAAAGCCAACAACGCAAGCCTCCAATTCTTCTGACCAGTCGAACCCCCCTCCTTTCCATACCACGCCGTGATGCAAGACAATTAACCACTTGCTTTAAAAGCTTGAACTTTAAGAGTATGACGAATCAATCCTTTATCTCATAGCCCAGGCCCCATATCTCATGGATTAGGACCTTCGCCAAACCCTCCTCGTGGGCCCCAAATTACATGGGTACCGCCTCACACCAGCCACCCGTGTCACACGAGCCACCCGTGTCACACGGGCCGCCCACTCCGAGTGTGCTCCTGCATCTTACAGGCAACCCCACTCGAGCTCGGTGTGAAAATGCCTCTGCATTAATTACTCCCGGTGAGGAGTCTCGAACAAGAGACCTCCCGCTTTGATACCAACTTGATGCAGAACAATTAACCACTTGCTCTAAAAGCTCGAACTGTTGGAGCATGACAAATCAATCCTTTATCTCATAGCCCAGGCCCCCACATCACATGGGTTAGGACCTCGGCCAAACCCCCCCTCGTGGGACCCAAATGACAAGGGTACCGCTCACATGAGCCACCCGCCTCACGAAGATGCCGGACCAAACAGTGCGGGAGAAGGAATAATGGATGAGGAGATGGTCCATCGATTCCTCGACACTCAAACAAAGAGGGCATTCGTTAGGAAGATAAAGGGATCTTTTACGAAGATTGTCGATGGTGCGGATCCTATTTCTTGCTGACAGCCAAACGAAAGTAGACACCTTTGGGGGGGGCTCCATACTTCCAGATGGGGGCTGTATGGCAAGGACCCGCATAAACCGAGGACGAGCCAACATAGAATATAAGGACCGAACCAAGAAAACTCCATTCTTGGAAAGACGCCACTGTAACATATCATTTTCCTTGGGAGAAGGCACAAAATTCCTGGAACAAGGAAAGTAGGGACATAAGTAATTAACATGATATTTCTCTCTTTTCCATATGTATGGTGAAAGTAATGATGATCTATTTACACATATTCACCTTGTAATTGGGAAAAACAAACAACCCTGGGTTTAGGTTAATAAAAACAAAATTTCCATATTCCGCCCGTATACTAATCAATATGTATACACACACCACACATATGAATGCCTTTTGTCTCCCTAATAAGGGTTTCTCAGTTATGACCCATTACCATAGATGTACCATGTAAGCCTCTCTATCTATTTTCAAGGGTCCTTGTCATCTAAATTACATTGTACCAACTCAGAGAATGACTCAAGTTTTGAAAGAATCTCCCGTTTCTTTCGTCCCAAACCGCTCAGAGGCCCACCAATAAGCATGGGCGCCATATATACCTTTTAGTTCCTTCCTAACCTCCACTCCGTGCCAACTCACAATGAATAGACCAATAGAACTCGGTGAAGCCCAAAAGACCTTGAAGTCAGACAACATGTTGTTCCATAAGTTGCTAGCAATCTAGCAATGAAGGAAATGGTGATCCGCCAACTCAGAATTGGCCATACACATCAAACGAATATTTGGGATAACTATTCCCTGTTTCTAGAGACTATCCATAGTCAACACCCTTCCCCTTCCAACAAGCCAAGCGAACGCTGCTATCTTCAGGGCTCCAAATATGGAGTATTTTATAAAAAGAACCGACAGTGAAACATCCAGATCTATCCCTTTGGCAACTCATCTTGTCTTTTTTTCTTCACTGATCGAGTAACATAAATTAATATGGTCAAGCAAATTACGCTTATCAAAGCGGCTCTCTCTAATATGCCTATTTATTTTCTTTCACTCTTCAAGTGTCTTGTGAGGGCGGGGGATGGTGGATTAGGGATGCTACCTTGTACAGAGTGTACAGGTCATGGAAGGGCATTGCAAGCGTAAAAGCTAAACTCAAGGAAGGGATCCGGTTTGTGATCGGAGATGGTGAAAATAAATAAATTTTAGAAGGATGTCTGGGCTATGGAAACCTCTTTTATGTCCGAGTTTCCAAGCCTGCCCCCTTTAGTGTTGGATGTTGGTATCTTGGTTGCGGATTGTTGGTTGACGATTGGATCTTCGGGGGCATGGTCGCTCCCTTAGTGTCGAAATTTTTTCTGACGAAGAATTTGATGATTTCTTGCTTCTTCTGCAACCTATCCAAGTGGTTTGCCTAATCCTCGGGGAGCAAGATAGGTTGGTGTGGAGGTTTGAAAGCTCGGGGTGATTCTCTATGTTTTCCTTCTATGTTTTGTTGCACTCTTCTTTGCATGAGGGTCAAGCTCTAACGGCTATGCTTTGGCGGTATGGTGCTCCGACGACTATGCTTTGGCAAACTGAAGGTAGGATATTGGGAGGCTTGACTTGTTTACATAAAAATCGGTATGTAGACCTACTTCCTGACCACGTTCCAACATTTTACCCAATGCCTCGGCTACCATCACAAAAAGAGAGGAGCTAGGGGATCCCCTTGCCTTAACCCACTCGAACTTTGAAAAAATCCTTTTGGCGACGCATTTACCAACACCGAGAACCTGGTGGAACTAATGTACTCCTTAACCCACACCCCCCACTTCGCTCTGCAACCAATCCTCCGAGGCATGTGATCCAAAAAATTCCATTCCACGTGATCATAGGCTTTCTCAATATCTAGCTTGCACACCACACCTCTCAACCTTTGCTTAAATTTAGCATCAATGTACTCATGAGCTATTGGTGCGCTATCGAGGATTTATCCGCCTTTAACAAAAGCTCCTTGAAACTTGGAAATGACACTCGGAAGATAGGGCTGAAAGTCGGGCGGGTTCAACCCGACCAACCCGTGACCGACCCAACATTGTGTTGGGCTCGGGCATGGTTTATTGGTTTCGGTCTCGAGTTTGGGTTATACAAATACCAACCCGATAAAACTTGGGTCGGGTTTGGGTTGCCCGACCCAACCCGAACCCGATCAATATATAAGTTACATATAAATTATAATTGAGCGTGGATCGTCTGTGTTGAAGGCACAGGAAATTTCAGTGCCGTTGGGTCTCATTGGTCCATGTCATTTCCGATGACTCAAGCTAACAAGATATGCGAGATTTCTCTCTTCCAAATAGACTGTGTGCTACACAACACGACTTTTAAAGGAGTAGTCCTATATTTTAGCTTGTTTGTTTAGAAAAAAATTAAGTTCTTTACGATAAATAACTACATATATAATTAATAAAATCATAGGTACAAAAAATAAGACGTGTATTTAAATATAATAAACTAATGTAATAGTGAAAACATTAGCATGTATCCACCTGACCAACCCGACTGAGCCCGCTCGGGTTGGGCTTGGGTTGAGAATTCCCAACCTGAGGTTGGGATGGGTCGGGTTAGGGTTGAGGTATAGGAAACCTTGGGTTGGGCTGGGGTTGAGCACCAACCCGACCCAACTCGCCTGACTTTCAACCCTACCGGAAGACCCTTTGGACCTTGCGGCTAATGCCTTAGCAAAAAAATTGTATATACTCCCAATTAAACTTATGGGCCGGTAGTCTTTTCAGATTTTTTGCCCCCGAAATCCTAGGCCTGAACATGGGATTAAGTGGTATGGAATTGCATTCACAATGATTGCGTGTCCGGAAATACTATGGTACTTCAACCGTCCAATCCCTCATTTGGGATCAACTTCTTCCCTTAGGAAATACACTATATTGAGTGAAGCCTGCGTATGGTGGACCATGGATTTGTAAGCAACATACCACATTTCATAACTGATGCCGGTCACTTGTACGCGTATGCAACTTGACTGTCACGTGTAAAGGGCATATATGGATGGACAACGTAGATAAAACACATGCATCAACGTGGGGCCCACATGTAGTGGATTTCAAAATCCACCAGAAATCCTACAGTATCTAATATTGGCTTTGGATGATATGATATCAAGATTAATCCAAATCCTCCCCGTTGTTTCCAAATGCAGGATGGAATTTGCACGGGACCAAATGCAATTCCATACCACCTAATTCCACCTAATACCACGCACCAAACAGGCCCTTAAATCTAGAGGAGAAGCCACCCTTTGTGTAAGGGGCTGAGAGAGTTGATACTTCATCACCATATTTAAAATGTGGGATATCATCTGCACACATGTCTTTCTTTAATAAAATTCTTTGCCTTTCAAAAATAAAAATAAAAAGTCTGCATGCATCATCCATGTACGACCATTTGATCATCCAAGCCACGTGCTCTATTGTGGATGGATTATAACCCAAAATTTAAATCAATCACAACACTTGATTTTTCTATTTGAATTGGACTGCTGATCATATTTGTAACCACCTATTTCATAACAGAAAATTAGATGGTTAGAATCATTTGATCAGTGTTGCTTTAGTAGATGTTCCATGAGTTTGGGATGGTGCGTATCTATCTTCTCATATGGTGGATAAGACACCACAAACAAAAATGGTGGTGAATCATCATTGTTGCCATCACTTCAAGTGAATTCTGAATACATTTTCTTATGTTGCTACTTAGGATGACCTCACCATATGTTGGCATGGTTTCATGATCAGTAGCATCCATGGTCTGGATGGTACTCTTTTTTTTTTTTTTTTCGAATGATTTCTGGATGGCACATTGGTATTCTATGTGGTCCACGTCCGCCATAATAATCTGCCACTGAGTGAAATGGATGTAAAACATCGAAATGAACATTTTCAACTGTTCACTTTCCACACAAAATCAAAGTGCAGGATTATTTTTGAGCCACGATTATTTCAATATAGCTCATCTATTGTGCACCGGCAAGATGGATGATTCCCATCATTTCAATCTCTGCGTATGAGCCCAAAGGGGCGACACATGTTGGCAATCGCGAGTCGTGTCATAAGCAAAATGAACTCGCCGGTGGAGTAGCTTTTAGGTTATTTATTTATTTTATTTAATGACTAGTTATTTGATACTCTGGTAGAGTGCAATACTCCATGCCCATTCAGACAATAAATGTAATTTTTTCATACATGTACATTAAATTAGACCACGTAAATAATGTGACCCACTGCAGAAGGACATTGTACTTAAAATCAGATTGATAAGAGGATCCTGATCTCAGATGGATATTTGTTTGATGAACCTGAAATGTCGTCTATTGTCTGTTTAACTGTCCATCAGATGATGTCCACTAATCAGCTAGTTACCATCATCTTTTTAGCAGATTTTTGAGTTAGAGCCCTACATGGTGTGTCTGAACCTTATGGTTTAGTTTATGTTAATTTTCATATAGGTATCTATTTTAACCGATAAAATAGGTCCCTTTTTCTTTTTTTCTTTTTACTAACATTAATGTAAAATTCTTTTTATTTTTATTTTTACTAACTAACATTAATGTAAAATTCAATAATCATTTTGCAGGTTCACAGAAGTATGTAAGGCTCCAGTATACTTTCCCCGACACAAAATTAGAAGTACTGGGAAGTCTTTTTTCCAAGAGAGTGCTGGTGTTATTGCGTTATGTGGACGAATGTCTTCAGAATTGTATTCTCTCACTCTTCCCTTTCTTAGCTGTTTCTTTTTGAAGGCTTAGTCTAACATTAGCTAAGCTGTTCTGATTAATAGTTTGTTTTCTGTAACTCATTAACATGTAGATACTGTTAAGGGATTTATGTTTCCATTTGTATTATCTTGCAAAATGAATGAATTTAATTCTCAACCTGTTTCTTTTAGGGTTTGTTTGTTTAGAATGAAACCAAGACGAGGAAATGGAAAACCCCGATGGGATCTTGAAACTTGGAAAGTTGATATCGGTAATGGGGGAAGTAGATTCCCTTATTGTTGTTTATTTTATACATCATATTCCAGGGAAATGTTAAAAGGTTAATGGTCAAAAGGCGAGAGTTGTATCTCCTAACCATGAAAATCTACATTTAAGTATTTAATATGTTTTTTAGGAAATAGTTTTGCTTGTTTTTGAGGAAAAGCTAGGAAAAGGAAATTGATTTCACAATTTTTTTTTTTTTTTTGTCAAACAGAGGTAACTGTTCCATCAGGGATTATATAATAACTGTTGCATCAGGGATTCTTCTTCTTCTTCTTCTTCTTTAAAAAAAAAAACTGTTGCATCAGTGGAATTCATATTCTTTTCCATTTTTTTTTAGGAGGGTTTTCTCTCCAAACAAACAGGTCCTCGTGGAAATCTGAATATTGGCAGCTCTTGTGGTTCATCACCATAAGGGCCTGTTTGGATTCGCGTATTGTATTGTAATGTATTGTATTCGGGTACTGTTCATGTATACATTGGACTGTTTTCAGAATACATCCAAATCAATCAAATACTAATCAATGTTTGTATAGGAGGTATTGTTTGGCGTAGTATACAGTACGTAATACAGATCACTGTTTGGATAGGACGTATTACGTATGCGTATTGTACAATCATACAAATTTCTATTTGAAATACCGCTATACGTGAGATCAATGGCTCACGGCCCATCCCTTTGAAAATCAATCAGGAGTCCCGCCTCATACACAGACCACCATCATCATCTTCTTCTTCATCCACATCCTCATCATGTCTCTCCATCACTGCAGCTGTGGCCAAGCAATCCCAAAACCAGCAACGCCACCCGGTAATAATCTACACCCACTCGCCTAAGATCATCCACATGCAGGCCAGCGACTTTATGGCTCTAGTGCAAAAGCTCACTGGCCTGTCTCGGTCCGAAGACCCAGCTCCACAGTCCCAGCCATCTGAGGGTGGTAATACTTCCTTTGATGGTTACAGTGGCCCAAGGATCATCGGTCACGATGACGGGACATCATCTTCAGCCATTATAGATGAGAAATGTGGTGGAGGCGATGTGGGGGCTAGCTCAACGTCAGTATCATCTCTTTTTGCCATGCCCAATCTATCTGAAATACCGCTATTCACGCCAAATCCAACAGATTTCTTCTATTCATCAAGGCCATTTTTCAGATACCCTGATTTTATTTTCTCTCCTCCAAACATGGGGAAGTTGATCTCACCACCGGTTTTGGAGGCTATGAAAGCATTCCCGGAGTATTGAAATTCAAATATTGTTGAAGGAAGAGAATTCTATAGGATTCGCTAGGCTGCATAGATTTTCATGTTTATAGATGGTTTTTATTCTTTTTTTTTTTTTTTTTTTTTTTTTTTTTTTTTTTTCTTTTAATATATTTTGTGTGATAATTTATGCTCGGGTGATGAATTTTGAGAATGATAATACAGTGCAGTGCAGTCATTTGGGAGTAATGACGGCAAGCCTGAATTCTAACAACACCATACCACGCTTTCGGTTTTTTGGAAACGGTATGAAATCGTGCGCATAAGATACGACGCTTGTACGCTCCTATCCAAACGCTGAATAATGGGAATATTCAGGAATATTCAGTTATAATACAATACAACGCACTCTTATATGCGAATCCAAACAGGCCCTAAGTGGATCTCTCATGTCGACTGGCTTCCCTTTATTTGAATGTTGAGAAGTGGTTTCTTGCTATGTGCTGAAGTAAATAAGATTGCTGGGAAGTTGAATGTTCTCAAGAGAGGGAGGAATAGTTATCCCAATGCTAAAAATATTTACCATGTTCAGTAGCTTCTCAATGGCTTCTCTTGCATTGTCAGGAATGAGTGTTTTTGTCGCAGAATTAGTAGTTTTTTTTTTTTCCCTGGAATAATTACCAGCCTGAAATATCTTTTAATGCAAAAAATACTAATTACTTCTGTAATGGCAATTGGAATGATATTAAGACTTGAACTTAATAGGGTAGTGGTAGATTGGCTTAGAACAGTAGTCAATTTTCCGGCAACAGTCATCAGCATTGCCAGGTAAATCAGAAGAATGCATTTTGTCATGAAGATCATGATACATGTTATTTCTTCCTACTTCAAGTTCTCAGATTCAACATGGAGCACCAATTTCTATTCAAAATGGACAATATACCTAATCTCTCCCTGGAAGGATGGTCTGACCAAAAGTTGGTCAGAGTTAAATAAGAGAAAATGATTTGGAGAATGAGCTCTTTAGCAGTTTTGTGGGCTTTATGGCTAGAAGGAAACAGGCGGGTGTTTAAGAACAAGAGTGAGGGTTTTTAGTTTTCAGGAGGACAAACTCTTTTGTAATGGATTGGGTTATGGCCTCGGATTGGTCTTTTTCTTTCCTACAGCACTGGTTGTAGTGTTGGGGTTCTTTCTCTATCTCTTTTTTCTTTTGTTTTTTGTCCGTGGCCTTTTATTGGAATTATCATTTTTCAAAAAAAAAAAAAAGATTTGTGATTTCATGTATGTTCCTGTGAATATATTGAAAAATATTGAAAAATTCCAATGCATTCTAATTCCTCCCATTTACTCCCATCCAAACAGAATATTTGGATTTCAAATACATTTCATTTACTACTATCCAAGCACAATTGAGTAAGCCATTTACCTTCAATTCATTTACCTCCAATTCCATTTCCCATTTACCTCCATTTACAAGCTCTCAAACGTACACTTCAGTGGATCCAAAGAGGCTTAGATACCTTTATTTGGATATGCATAATGCATCATTCTCGATATGTGCATGTTGCTTGTATGCATTCATAGATGGGAAGTGCAATTCTCACACAGTTATTCTTGCTTCACATCCCATGCTCTTGTGCAGGGAGGCCTACAGCATATTTCCTGGTTCCAGTTTCTCCCTTGTGAATCTGATCCGAACTCTCTACCGGAGAAAAGGTGTCATTTTGGTTCTTTTCTCATTCTTATTGTAGTCTTTTGAGCTGATGGCAGTATTTCTTGTGCATGCCATTCAAATTTAGCTCTGATGTTAGTTGTTTTGTTATTTTTCTCAGTTTAAAAGCAGAGCAGAAAGATGCTGCAACGTTATTGGTACTTTCATCACATCTGCAGTTGCAGAATGAGGGATTTCTCAGCACATGGACTAATTCCTTTGTTGGACCCTGGGATCCATCTCAGGGTATGCACAACCCTGGTAAGGATTCTGCACAGTGACTTGCACCTTGCCTACTATTGTTTGTAAACTGTCTCGGATTTTCCACTTAATTTATTCATAAATTGTTCAATATATGAAATGCACAGATGAGAAAATAAAGCTCTGGCTTTTTCTCCCAGGACGCCACTCATCTGTTCTTGAAACTGCTCAGCCTGCAGTTTCTAAATTGAGAGGTATTTTCTTTTAATTAATTAGCATTTTCTTGCATCATGCAGTAGTTGTATACCTTATTCTCAGTTTAGATGTATCAAACTATTGATTACAATGATTTCAATAGTTTTTACAATATTCATTATATTATGTAGTAACATTTAATTGAATTGTGCTGAAGTTGTTGGAGCTGGATTCTGGGTAGCCCCTGGGGATTCAGAAGAGGTTGCGGTTGCTCTATCTCAGGCCTTACGGAATTGCATAGAGAGGTTGTCCCTCTTCCCAGGAGACCTTTCTGTTGTTTTAGGTAGAGGATCTAATGGGCGCCCAGTACCTTTTAGCAAATGCTACAGACTCTCGAATGCTGTGCTTTGGCTATCGATCTGATTGTCCAATTAGTGTACCCTCTTATCTTTAGCTCAAAAGTTACTGATTGGAAGCTCATAACTATCCAATCCATCAAGCATTTATGACAGCCAGGAGAAGTTGAGCACTGGTCCAGAAAATACCTAGATATGAACAGGTACAAACAGCCAGTTGCTGCTTTGTTCACCATTGGTTCATCCTTGAGATGTCTAAATAATCGGCCCTTAGATTGATTGGCACATTTACCAATCTTATCAATTATACGATTGTGGCTGCTTATGAAATGGTACTGGAGGCACAGTGGATCTATCCTCATATTTTTACGTTGATCTCATGACTGCTATTGCATTGGGAATGACAGAGCACTGAGAGGGCTTGCCTACGTCAGATTCGGAGATGTATTCACCAGATGCCATCCCTTTGCACAAAGTGAAAAACTTTTCAGGTTTGCTAACAGAGAGAATTGACGTTGTACTGTTTCACTGAACTTTTCTGCCTTCTGAATGATTCAGAACTTTTCTGCTTCAGTGAAAAACATTGTTTTTTTTTTTTTAAATAAATAAAAATTTTTTGGTCTTTTTTTTTTTAATGATGTGTTACATTACTCTTGTGGTTCAGTGGTCTGTGTATTTTGATGTGTTCGATGGCAATACTAACTTCTTCCTTGGATTCTAAAGGAAATGTATCTGCTGGGAACTAGTTGGTTGTGCTTCTAATAGCAGATGTTATTTATTTATTTTTATTTTTATGCTTGCGTAAACTGGATCAGTGGTCTTGGAGAGGCATGCAGTATACAAGCTCGTATAAAATTTCTGTGGTCTTGAAATGTATGCGATGGGAAAATCTTCATAAACTGTCTAATGATTATATGGTCTCCACCACTAAATTTGTGACATTTCATGTGCCTTAGAAAGTATTTTCTTTGCTTTTCATTTTGTAGCCCTATCTTTTGGTTTACTCCTAAGCATAACGGTTACCAACATAACTGATCAACTGAGAACCACAGGCACACTTGTTTCTTTATGCGTGCTTTCTTGAGTGAATTGTCAATCATGTTAAGCATTTTTTTATCGTGTTAGAATTCAAATTTATTGTTTGTTTGTCAGAGAGCATCGTGCCTGTTTGCATTCTTAAGCATTAAACCTTTCTTTTTTCCTAACCAGATACCAAAATTTGCTGTTTTGTAGGAGAGTGCAACCTACATGTGAGTTTATCTTTGCTGCCACTGAAGAAGCAATCTTTGTTCATGTGATAATACACGCAAAGTTCGTCGAGTTCGATCTTTTTTTTTTTTTTTTCCCTTGTTTAATAGTGTCTTCCATTGTTGTCTGGTTGACAAAATGCAATTCCTTAATTAATATAACAGTTTTCCCGGATTTTTAGGCATATTCGGACACTTTCGAGTGATGACATGGAAAGGGTATTAAGACATCGCTCTTCGAATAACTATGGAGAAAAGCTCCCAGGTATCCCCTGTTTATGTTGTGTATTTATTATTTTTGAATGAAGTCGGACTTTGCGCAACTATGGGTAGTCTTTTGTTCCTATATATATATATATATATTTCTATTCATATGTATATTTTTTCTTCATTAAATCAAAAGAACATCATGGAAAACTGGAAGGATGGGGACAGTTTAATTAGAAAGCAGACTGTGGGCCCTTTTGGATACAACTTCTGCAAAAAGGGTTTTCCTGCAAAAGCAAGTGCATATCGACTTTGTCGGTTGATTTCCAAAACCAATCTGATTGGTTTTCAGCAATTGGGCTTTTTAGCACCTATTTTGATGCGGGGGATCAAACAGGGTTTGCTAAAGTGCATCCAATTTGAGAAAATGAGAAAGTGTTTAATGCTCCTTGTTGAAAGGGAAAAATGATTATGTACCCAGTTAAATAGGTTTTGGACTGAGTTGAATAGGTCGTCAGGAAAAAAGAGTTGAATATGATGGACCTTGGGCCTAGCCCAAGGACCCATACGCTGATTGTACACACAATGGACTATTATATATTAAGGAATGGGATTAGGGTTTGGTAACCAAAAAAAAGGAACCTCCTCCCTTGTTTCCTCTCATCTCATGCGCCTCTCTCTCTCTCTCTCATCACTCCTCTTCTACTATTCTTCTCTATATCCGTTGTTGTTGATAGCTTCACGGTAAGCCTATGCGTGCTTTGCACGCTGCTCATGTGAACGGCGTCACCACAGATAAGCTCAAAGTCTTGCTGATTGCCGTTTTTTCACCCCTTTTTGAGGGTGCGTTCGAATCAAGGTGTTCCGTATCCGTTACGATACACCCGTAAAGGCCAATACGTATAGGTAACGACCATGAACGATAGACGATACGGGGGGTGAAACGGGGCAGTTGGTTTTTTGGGACTGTATCAGCCGTTACGAGGCATACCGACCGTTACCCTCGTTACGGTCGAAAAACGGTAACTTTTTTTCTATTTAAATCTATTTTCTCATCAATTTTCTTCTTTTCTCATTCCAAAAACTCTCCTAGATCATTTTGCAACAGATTTTGACGACTCTTACTATAGTTTTTAAGATTAAAACCATAAATTAAAGTGATTTTAGTGAATAGAAGCTCTGAGGGCCTTTTTTTTTCAAAATTTTGAAAAAGTAATCTCTCTCTCTCTCTCTCTCTCTCTCTCTCTCTCTTTTTCCTTCTGATTTCTAGTTCTAATGCTTGATTGTGATGTGTAAACATTAGAGACATAATAATGTTCACAAATTCACTAAACAACCCGATCCAACACTATCGCCAAAGAGCGGACCGTTACACTACCATAAACATGTTAAAAAAATGAATACATATTTTGGAATATTTACATTATTCTGGATTTTGTAGATAGTTTTGCATAATTTTTTCAGGCAAAAGAAAATTTTCGACTGTTACGGGCGTCGTAAGTTGTAACGGTTGTTATACTCCTGTATCGGCCGTTACAGCCAATACTTGTATCAGTAATGGTGGTGACTGTTATGGCCACCATTACCGATATGGAATACCTTGGTTCGAATGGCCCCTAAGCATTTGATCCTAGAGATTTAAAGAAACAAAGAAAATCTAACAAAATATGCTCTGATGTTTGGCTGTCATGGATATGGTTGAATGGGATGGATATCACTACTGAGCATTTGAATTCCTCATCAAAGACCCCACAACTCTCCAAGAATGGTATAGTCTGAATGGTCCTGCCTAATTACTAATAGGTGGCTTAAACAGAGCATGCACATTTCAGACCTCATTAACGATCCTTCCCTCAACATCGTTAAAGTTCACATCTAGGGGTTCCTGATAAGCTTGGAGGGAAGAACTATGCTTTTCATGAAATTGCTCCGGCACACAAAGTTGCCACACTGTTGCTGTTAAGATTAAGTTCCATTTCACCCATTCTGAACATCTGTCTCTTCGGTGGCAATTCATGTACTTTCTGGTGGTGGCAGCAATGTGAACTTTTGGGAATTTGGAATAGTTCCCCTCATCATGCTCTTTGCAGGGGAATCTCCACTCACAACTTCCCCTAATATCCTCCCTTTACCACATCATGGGGTAGACCAGGTGAGCCGATTCATCACCACAATATTTGCGAAGCTTGTTTTCCTTATTGCACTCATGTTCTAATACCTTTATCTAAATCAACTCACCTACTTGACACTTTCTCTACAAGTATAGAGCCCCTTTCAGTTAGATATTACCATATATTTTCATCTCGGCATGGGGTGGCTTCTATGGCCACAGCTCAGCTGGGGCTATTGTTTTGTGGTTTTGTGCTCCAATAGTTGGATGAAATAATATTCGGCTGTAGAATTCAACTCGTTGATGGTAATCAACCTACGTAATAGACCATTAGATAGCTCTTTGTAATCAACCTGTGTAATAGTCTATTACATTGCGCCTGTGGGAGATTTGTCCTCTCATTGCTGGTCCCCAGCCCAGATAAAGGAGGGTTGTGTCATGTTGGCAGCTGGTGTCAAACTTATGCCATAACTTTTATCATGAATCCAAACGATATGTCATTCCAAACTCATGCTAGGTCATTCCCTGTAAGTCATGCACTGTGTCAGGACCTGGGTGTAGAATACTGTTTCAACCAGTTGGTTGGGGAACCTGCTTCACTTTTCCATAGGACCTACTTATGTTGTGAAGAAGATAGACGTAGATTTTGTAATGCAGTAGTAAGCACCCATAGTAGTAGCAGCAGCAGCACATAGGAGGTGATGAGCAGTAGTAGGAGAGGGTGGAGTAATAGTAGGAGCAGCAGGGGCATGAGGAGTAGGAGCACAAGGAGCAGGGGTATCATAGGAGTAGGTTCTAACGTATTTTATGATTCAGTTGTATCACTTTTTTGGTTCTAAGATCCTGTGTAGCAGCACGAGAAGTAATATTAGTATCAGGAGTAAAATTATAACGATGCATAGGAGGAGCTTTAGTAGTAGTAGTGATATTAGTAGGTTTTAACATATACACTTCAAAATTTGGTTGCATATCATTTAACTGGTTCTAAAATCCTGCAAATGCAATTATCTTTTTAACCATGGCTGTGTAGCGAACTCTTTTTTTGGAGTTTCTGGAAGTCATTGTGACTCCTTATAGTAGCAGAGCAGTAGTAGCAGCAAGAGCAGCAGCAGGAATAACAGACTGCCTGTAGTAGCAGTGGTAGTACTGTAGTGGTATCAGGAGTCGCAGGATAAGGAGCAGTAGGAGCAGGTTCTAACATTTAAATTTTGTTACCTGGTTGCATATCACTTCCCATGTCCCCCCCCCCCCCCCCCCCCCCCCCCCCCCCCTTTTTGCTACCATTCTTTGTTGTTGTTGTTGTTGTTATTATTATTATTTTACACCAGCTTTGTAGTAACTACTTTTGGGGTTTGGAGTTTCTGGCAGTTATTGTGGCTCCTCATGGAATGCGAGGTAGACTTACTGGTTGTTGCCCAAGCGATCTTGTGAAGCAAGTGTATTTCAGGTATATCTTTGATTACAACACGCTTTCTCCATTATGTTTTCTGGTGTTCAAATGCGACTTACAATGAAGGCACTGAAAATACTTTTCAACTCGTATTCATTTATACTATCAGTTCCTTTTTGACATGGTCGAACAATTGGCAGCAAGGTTAATAAGGCTTCAAATGGGTTCACTGCTCTTGGTTTACCTTTCCATGCGGCTCAATCATCTAATTATCAGCTGAGAGGGCAAAATTGTTATGTCGAAGTTACCATTGGCTGCCCTGGGATGGGAAGTAGTTTTAATAAGAATATCTCCAAGCATCATACTGTGGAACCACCAGCCCTTGGAAAGGGCGAGCAGCTGGGATCTGCTGATAATGTTCCAGTTCTTGAGAGGACGTTCATCTATCCAGCTGAGACGGTGCTGGTTCCAATCATGCAAGTGGCATTTGCTAGATCTTCTCGCAAAAGGCATGCTTTTTCTACCCTCCACAATTGATCGATGTAGCATATATTAGTTTGATTAACTTTGGCATTGGGTACCTGCAGGTTCTGGCTACAAAATTGGGTTGGAACATCATTATTTGAAGCTTGGCCACTCTTGAACATTCCAGATTCATCTATCCTCTTGCATTGGTTAGTTCTGATGCTTAATTTCAATTGTTGTTTTGTTATAGGTATTGTGCCTGATTCGTCCAAACGAAACAACAGCCTCTTGTGGTAGTCATGGAGTTGTCTGTTTGGCGAGTCTGATATGTCTTCTGTTTGTTAAGTTATTGAAGCGTGGAGAAAATTGAGGCTTCTTCATGGTACACGTGCCAATTTGGCAGATCTGGGCCGTTGATCTGGTAGTTTCCGTTCCACTGTGAGCATTGCCTGGCAAAAGAGGCTGACACCCATCCGGTGGGCCACAGGAATACATGAGTATGGACCAATGATTTTTTTTTTTTTTCTTGTCCACTTCTCTTATGCACTCGTGGCCCATCTGATGAGTAGACTGGCCTGAACTTTGAGCTAGGCATTTTTAACAGTGAGCCTCATTTGTTGAATGGCCTGGATCTCACCCATGTGCACCGTGCAGTAAATGTCATCATCATCATTCATCATAACCTTGTTCCAGCTATACGGGGTCGGCTCCTGTGATTTCTCAAATGGAAGTGAAAAGTAATTCAAGAACTGGATTTATAAATCCATCTAATTTTTTAGGGTTCTAAATAACCTCTATTAAATTGAAGGGAACAAACTATTTTCAGTGATTCCAATCTGTCCAAGTGTTTTTAATTGCTAAGGGAAAATTAAAATGTTTAACATTCACCATTGGATACATGTAAAAAACATAAAAAAGATAGATTCTAGTGTTTTACATTTTTTCCTATTTTCTTAAAAAGTTTTCAATTTTTTTTTTGGGAAAAGAAAAAATATCACCCGATACAACTGTATTATATTGTTTTTGGCCTGGCAAATATGTTGACTAATACTATTATTCGAAATCTTGAAAGAAAGATATGCATTGAAACCAAGAACAAAGTAGGAAATTGATACCTTAAAACAACATGCTAAAGTGACTTCGATGGATGTACATGTTCCAAGGGACCTTTTATTTGCTACGATTTGGAGGTAAGTGGTTGGGGCTTATGTGGTGGTAGAGCTATGGAACTCCATTGGTAGTCATGAGTTGACGCGGAACTTATGTTTGTGGGTTACATTGTAGTCATTGACTTTATTCTCTCCAGCCTTTCTTATCTTACTTGGGAATCTGCCTTGTAAATTTTCGTAGTGCCTTGCCTTTCACTGAAAGTTTTTATTTTGATCCTAGTTCGGGGTTCAGCAGCACTGGCTACATTGAGTCTCTACTGAGCCCATGGATCGATTCTAATGGCTTACGCCCACACCGTAGCTATAATAGCAGCAGCAACAGCAATAGTAGCAGCATCAGCAGCATAAGTAGCACATCCAGCGACAGCGATTATGGGATGCCTGCTGGAGGTCGTGACCTTGAAGCAGATGCTGATTCTCTTACATGCAGGCAGTCTGGTTTATCAATGAATGATCAGTTTGAGAATGATGGCCAAAAAATGGTACCGTAAAAATTTTAAGCTGGTTAAAACAGTTCACTTCATAGTGACTTCTAAAGAACTCGGCCAAGTTGTGTATATCCTTGGGCTTTTGTTTTGTGCAAGTGAGTCCTGTGATTCAGTGATTGAGACTGTTTGGATGGTCCATGCCCCAAAAGGCCAAAATGCACCTAGATTGGAAGATTCTAGACGTCCAATCTTTGCCCCCTTTTCAGCCGAACATGGACCTTCGCTTTTCATTACTGTCTGTTTCCAGGCCACAAATTGAAGGTTTAGAACTGTTCCTTTCGAGAATAATTTTGAGGCATTGTCTGTCCATGGCAGGACCCATGGATGGTTTGGATCACATCTTTAAAAAAAGAAAAGAAAAATGAACGGTCTGGATCACTTAACCATGGTCTTCCCTTGTAAAAACTGAAAACACAATGATACTATGCATATCCTTGGTTGAACATCATAATATCCTTGACTCAAATACTTCTCATTTGTTTGTACTAACTATTATGTGGTTTTTACAGCATGCTCATTCTATTTGCTCGTGCACCTATCCCATGATTCCATATTCCTTTATCATACTTTTTTCTCCTTAATAAATTAGTGTAGTCAGCCGGCCTTATGTTTCGATGTAGGTTTCTAAGCGTCTCCGCACAGGCATGACAGAATCATTCGGTCAAGCTGGTACTGTTAAAAATGTGACCATGCAAGAGGCATATAGATCTGAATATAGTGCTATTGAAGGAAACAATTCGGTCACAGCAGGAGTGGCAAATGATCAGGTTGGATCTCATTGGGATTGGGATGATGATGATAGAGGCATGGGAATGGACATTCAGACGCTTCTTTCTGAGTTTGGAGATTTCGGTGACTTCTTTGAAGATGATGCACTGGCTTTTGGAGAGGTATTTTCCTTGGCATGAATATGATTGTTGTCACAATGTGGACATTCTCTTCAACACTGGCTATCTGTTAATTAAGTTTCGGAAAATAGTTATTGAATTTGTCTGTCTGGAGGCATATACTTTCTCTCTTACATTGCTATCAATATTTTTAAGTAGGTTTGGTTTGAAATTTTGGATGATAAATGTCATTTATAAAAGGTTTGGATTGAAAATTTGAATTGTAACTGGCCTTTTCCCATTAGCATCAACCAATTTAAAAGCTAACACACGTCACCTTCTTTTCTTCTTTCTCACTGATCAGTTTATGGTTAAGCATTATTACTTGGAACTCCAGGCTTGATCCCAGACTAGTTGAACCCAAGAATGAGTTATTGGTTCAAAGTTCAAACACTCTATAGTTATCAGGGATGCAGGTGGGCTTACTTGGATCAATCCAGGCTGGGCTGAGGTTTGTCCAGGGATAGCTTGGCCCAACTCAGCCTGCTAGCTGAGGAAACAATCCCAGATACTGTCAAGCCTGCTGGCCAAGTAACCGGTGCAGCAGTTCAGGGTCTCCTTTCAGGCCTTTAGGTTGACTCCCGATCCAATCAGCTATTGGGCTTGAAAACTCATTCAGTAGGCGGCTGCAGCCTGAATCCAGCCCAAAATGGGTCAGCCTGGTCCATTTTCACTGTATTTGCTATTGTACCAGTCAATCTGTTTGCCCACCATTTTCATATATCTCATGAGTTTATGAACTAGAGTCACTCACAAAACAATTTCTCGAAAGGATGCAGGAAACATCAATGAGGAAAAAATTCTCTCTGTTTTGGAGAATTTATGGTTCAGTGTTTTGTATCACTGCCCATATATTGGTTAGTGGGACAATTGGGCTGGTTGGTTGATGTGATGGTGTTTTGCCTACATTTGTTATTAGTGTTTTGACCTCCACATGGATATGCTTAATTTGTGGCGAAGATCTCTGCAGAGTTACAGCTTGAAGAGTGTGAAATATTCTATGGGAAGGTACCTGGTCATGATGTATGATATTGTCACGCATGTGATCATCTGGCATTGAACTGCTGTTCACACACACACACACACACACACACAGGTTCAACAAAGTGGTATGTATTTCCCTCTTTCTCTATATGCATATTTTAGTTGAAGCTGAAAAAGAGCAATGGAAATAGGACATACATATTCACAGTTTGAAATTAACAGACTAATCTGCAAAGAACTATAAAACTGTAGTCGAAGGGATGGATGCCAAAACTAAAAACCTTTTCTCCCAATATTTACCGGTTTTGTCATTTTCTTCTCTAATAGCCTGCGTAAATTGATGCATACCATCTGTCACATGATTTTTAAAATATTGATGATCAACAAATTGGGTATGCCTAGTTGTGTGCTTTAGTGCCACAACCTGTAGCTGTCATTGAGTGTGTTGGAAAGATGAATCAGGCTGCTTTATTAAAGAAAAGCTGTTTCTTGGAAATATACTTCTCTGTTTTGTTAGTTTGGGCAACATTAACAAGGCCTTATAGAAAAAAACATTAGGCTGATTTTGGTTGAAACTGATTATATCGTATCCTCTCGTGTAGCCTCCAGGAACTGCAGAGTCTCAGGCTCTTATGTTTCCAGCTACTGATTGTGGAGATATAAGCAGCAGTCCTTGTACAACTGGGATGGATGTACAAGATCAGATGCTTTTGCCTGCTTTAGGGTTTCCATCTTTTGATGGTTTCAACCAGCCACCTTCAGCAATTACGGAGGAGACAAATTACAAAAATCAAGAATTTACAAAGGATGGCCGGTCATCAGGTGCAGGCAGCATCCCTTTCGCACCCTCAACAGGAGAGTTTGACCATCTGTCAAAAGCTGAAGCCAAGATGACATTCGCTCCAGAATATGCTGCTGTTGAGACACCCACAAGTGAATTCTCCACATCAATTTTCAGAAATCCATACTTGCCCAGATCACGGAAGGTCGAGAACTCACATTCAAGCTCCAATGCCTATGTATATGGTGCCACACCACCGTCTTCTCCTTGCTTAGAAGCATCCGACGAGAAGCCTGATGTCTCTACAAAGGCGAAAGCAGGCCAGGGGAAGCGCGATGCTGGTTCCCTTCTTCAGTCTAAGAAATACTACACGTATGTGCAGAGCGGCCAACAACAGCTTGATAAACGATTAGTTGCCAATAATAATAGCAAAACCTCAAGTAAGGGTGAGGCATTGTCTTCTTCGGTTTCTGGTTTTAATTCTTCAAATGCTGTTGTTTCTCTCCAGCGAAAGAAGACTGACAATATACTAGAAGGAGGACATTTTCTTCTGTCTCTTAAGACTGTGCTTGCGACTGAAGTTGAATGCATCATGTTCCAGGCTGCTATGTGCCGGATAAGACATATGCTGTTATCTCGCAGTAATCTAGTTTCCATTGGGCTGGGTAGGTTCTCTGGATATCCAGTTTTGGATCAGATCCCAAGTGATACAACCACCATGCCGGACAAAATTAGCATGTACGACATGAAGAAGAGAGAGTCCATACCTGTTAGAATAGCAGGAGATATTGATAGTGGAATGCTTGATGGACCTGTTAATGCACCTGTTGGCGTTTGGCGCTCTGTTGGAGTTCCCAAAGGAACAAAACCTGGAAGTACGCTAAGTGTTGACAGCTCCTCTACTCTGCCACACCATACACTCAATGAGGAAGGTATGGTTGCATATGGGCAAATGCAGCCTCTTCAGGAGCTTCTTGATGCCATGGCCTTTCTAGTCCAACAAGCGACTTCTTTCGTGGATGTGTCACTTGATATGGACCTCGGCGATGGTCCCTATGGTTGGCTTGCATTGCAGGAGCAGCGGAGGCGTGGATTTTCTTGTGGGCCATCTATGGTCCACGCGGGTTGTGGTGGTCTTTTAGCCTCTTGCCATTCTCTGGATATTGCTGGAGTGGAATTACTTGATCCACTTTCAGCTGATGTAAGTTATATGACAGACCCTACTTGAACACTTATGCTTTTTATGATGCTTGTATGATTTTAAATATACATGTCTGTTGCACAATCCTCTTCATTTATGCAGTGCTGTTTTGGGCACTTCATGTTTTTATATTTGCATTTTTGATCGGAAATCTATTTGAAATTTTACTTGTAATGTTTTGAGAAACATTGATGCCTGTCTTGCCAAAACCAGTAATCAATGTTACCAGGTTGCAAGTATGTGGATGTTTTAAGGTGAATTTTTTTTTTTTTTTTATGCAATCTGGGATTGAAATCATGACCTCAAGGTTCAGGTGCAGCACCTCAAATTGAGCTTTGCACTCATCCTAGTTTCAAAGCCAATTGATTTTGGGATGTGATAAATTTAAAGGTTTTACCGATGGGGTTGTGGGTGTGCTATTTCCTCATTTACATGCACACTGTTTTCGTAAAATTCTAGCCATTTAGGTTTAAGCTGATTAGTGATGGAACTTTTAGAAACTAAAGTTCCATGTGAAATGAGATCCCTGCATGTAGTGTAACAGAAAAGTGCATTCTTCCACATTTGTTTTCCAGAAGAAGCATTTTTTTTTTCAAGTGTGGATGCATTTCCATTTAAAGCAACCAGGATGCCACTA
Organism: Magnolia officinalis; assembly: GCA_021015155.1. NCBI lineage: Eukaryota > Viridiplantae > Streptophyta > Magnoliopsida > Magnoliales > Magnoliaceae > Magnolia > Magnolia officinalis. The sequence goes on along the minus strand of JAJHSJ010000005.1, from coordinate 96,797,962 downwards.
ATTCATCTTGTGTGGTTGTGGCTGCTGCTTGAATGGGGCAATCGCTTGGCTATATGCTGAACTTAAAGCACTTGGCAATGATCAAGATTATGTTATCTATGATTGCTATGCTTATTGCATTGTGTTTTCTGGATCCTTTTAGTTCACTACCAATAATTTCTTGTTTGATTTCATTTGTTACTTTTCCAACTTACCTTCACAATATCACATAAAGGAATTAATACTCTAGAGGAATTACAGGGTTCTGAGCCTCAGCAAGGGCACAGTTTGCTGAGGTTCCCAATTCTGTTCATGTGGGTCTGGACCTCTGTGATCGAGGCTGTTTATCTGATGTGCCCCGATGGGATGCTCAATAAACTTGTTAGATTGGAAGATCCAAACGCTTCAATATATGGCATTTTTCAGTTGATTGTGGACTGTTGACGTATTCTTTATTCTCTTAGCCTAGTTTTTTTTTTTCTGGGCATCAACTGAAGGCTTAGGATCATTAGATATGGGGGACTGTTGGGGCATTATTAATTCATGGTGGGACCATCAGATCAAGTCTGGATATCAAACCCTTGCATGTACAGATTTGGGAGCCTCAGCAAACTATATATGCTTCCCAGTGGATGCGAGACTGTTTCTCCATGCAAATAGAAGGTGGATGTCAATATAGTTAAAATTCACGATATCATAATTTTAATGCGTATCTGTCTACCTGTTCCTCAGCCACTGTTGTTCAGCACATCTTTAGGTAGCTGAAGGAATGGTCTAGCTGTCTACCTCTCATAGACGGATCTCTCATTCGTCACTTGGGTTATGTGTTTGTGTTCTGAGGTCTTCGGCTTAGGGCTGTTGTAGTCTTGAGTTGTATAGCTGTTTCCTAGGTTTCTTTCTTTTTTCTTTTTCTTCTGCTTCTTCCCTGCTGTGGGCTGTCTTTGTTTTTTTGTTTTTTGTTTTTGCTTTAATAATATTTCTCACTCTTCAAAATAAAATAAAATAAAATAAAATAAAATTAATGCACAGGTTTTCTTGGAACAGGTACATGCGTCGTCTGTGATTAGTTTGCTGCAGTCAGACATAAAAGTAGCTTTAAAATCCGCATTTCGAAATTTGGATGGTCCATTGTCTATCACTGATTGGTGCAAGGGTCGCAGTCAATCAGGTGATGCAGGAACTGCAGGCGATGGGTATTCTACTGAATGCTCATTTAGTGAAGCTAGGGACTCTACTGTTACTCTAGCTGTTGGAGAGCCAATAAGCCCACCTCAGTCTTTGACCGGTGTCTCATCTTCCCTCAAAGGTAATCTTCTGCTGAATTTACATAAGAGAAACTATATGGTCTTGCATATCCACAAACTGTTGACATGTGAGTTGGTGGTCCAGACTATTGATTGGATGTGGACTGTTGCTTCATTTTCTTCTTGACTGTCAATTTGTAAAACCATTGATTGAAAGGTCATTGTCTCCCCTATCTGGAAGGTTCTTGTGTCCATCATCCATGTTAGGGCCCATCAGATCAACGGTTTGGGTCATCGACCATGGCCTCCACATGTTTGAAATCCTGGGCATCAGCAAACTGTAGTTTTGCTGCTTTTCAGGTCTCTATAATTGCTTTTTACATAATGAGATGGTCATTGTTTAACGTTTCACATAAGTTGGGCCACTAATTCACTGCGAGCAAAATACAGATGGAGCTAGACTGGATGACTCAAGCCAAAGGAGGTCGAGCCAAGAAATCAGTAATTCGGAATCAGAACAGCTGAGCTACTCTCGTCTCAAACCGACACTTTCGGTGCTCCCATTGCCTTCTATCCTCGTTGGGTATGCATCCTGTATGCATGTTGCTGTACACTTTTCATGCATTAAAGTACTTGGTGAAATTGCATGAAGATATCACAAATAACGGTTTCAAAAATAGGTACCAGGATGATTGGCTTAAGACTTCATCAAACTCTCTACAACTTTGGGAGAAGGCTCCTTTTGAACCATATGCTCTGCCAAAGCCTGTAAGTTTCTCAAAAGCAATTGTAATTGTCACCCACAATTTTAATTGTCACCCACAATTTTAATTGTCTTCCATTTTGTCACAGTTCCTTTCACTGTTATTTCTAGAGGAAAAAGGCTGTTATTTTCTTTCTTACTTACAAGAGCCATATATATATATATATATATATATAATTTAGCTTTTATTAATTATTGCAGATGACTTACTATGTTGTATGTCCGGATATCAATCCCCTTACATCTGCTGCTGCTGATTTTTTTCAACAACTAGGAACCAGTGAGTTTGATGGATATCTGACAATTAATGTTGTTTTGATTTGTGTATTTTTTCTGATTTCTATATACATAGATGGTTTGATGTCTGAAGTTAGTTTCTGTACTTATTTTGATCTGTATTTGAAGAAGTAAAAAAATGCTTAATTGTATAATTTCAATCGTTTTTTTCTCAAGCGTAACTTCTCAATAACCAGACCTTCATCATATGCATGTGGCCTGACACTAGGTCAATTTTACTTGGAAATGGCGGGAGCATTGTATTGGTTACTGCTTAAACTTGTCAAAGAGAACTTGTCTGACAAAGCTGTAAAATAGAAATATCTGTAAAGTTGTGAATGCCTTAGAAAAATTCCGATATATGGCGAACTGTTGCACACTAGGGGAAATAACATGTTCGATTTAGCATATCTAAAATGTAGATGACAGGGCCAGTTTTTGGCGATCCATGTCTTCTGTATGGTGGGCCCTCGGTGGATGGAGGATAGTCCAAAATCTCAAACATTGGATGTCCTAACTACCTAATTGCTCCTTTAAATGTAGTTCATTTTCTGTATCCATTTTCATTGGTTGGGTAGGATCATCTGATAATGTGTAATATCATCACGTGGCGCACGCATGATATTGCTCACCGGGTCAATGACTTAGGTTACTGGTAGTTGTGCCCCATCTGTACGAGTCATGGTTTTAAGTAATGATATAGGTAGGCATATCAGCCAGGCCTAGAAACAATATGATACAGGACTTGTCAAACCGTATCAGACAATACAGAATACAGGCCTGTTTCAGGTGAATTTTTTAGCACAAAAAAAAAAAAAAAAATAAAAAAATTGAAAAAAATCATCATCATCATCATCTTCTAAGCCTTACCCCAACTAATAGGGGTCAGCTTGAAAAAAAAAGGTGATTTTTTTTGAAAGATGACAAAATTATATTAAAAAGGAAAAAGATAACAGTGATAGGATAAGAGAGTCTGCAGAGAATGCAGACTCAACTAACACCTAAAAAAGAAAAAGAAAATCAGATTCCTTGAGGGAATTGTCTGTACAAGCCCATTCAACCAACATTCTCTTAGCCTTAGAAGAGACAGCAAGAGGGGAAAGAGAAGAGTCCCTGAAACATCTGCCATTTCTCTCCTCCCAGACAGCCCACCAGATTGCTATGATTGACATCCTCCAGAGTCTAGTCCGCACCTTGCCGATATATACCCCATGCCAAGCCTGAAGAAGAAGATTCACCGAACCGGGAGTGCTCCAGCTAACGTTAAACCGCGATAGGAAATCTGACCAGATTACGGTGATAAAAGGGCATAACATCAGCAAGTGATCTACCGTTTCTTCACCCCGCATACAACACAAACATTTGTTAGGGAGAGTCATACAACGCTTTCTCAAATTATCCATTGTGAGGATTTTCTTTTTGCCCACCAACCAACCGAAAATGATATGCTTCGGAGGAGCAGAATACTTCCAGATAAAATGGGGATTCTGAACTATACTGACATTCGATTTACAATGCAGCTGGTTGTACAAGGATCTGACCGAAAATATGCTGGATTTTTCCCCTCTCCAAATAATGGAATCTGCACTAGACTGAGAGGGAAAAGCGGCATAAATGCATTGTAACAGATCCGCAAACTCGCCGAACTCCCAATCTTGCAAGTTTCTTCTACAACCAATATTCCACTGTCTTGCCATCCATCTCAGTATAACAATCAGCCACCAAAACTTTTTTACTAGGGGCAAGGCAAAAGATATTCGGAAAAGAATCTTTAAGCGGCCTGTCCCCAACCCATATATCCTCCCAGAAACTGATATTCGCCCCGTTGCCAAGCCCAAAGCCACTCCTTTTAGCACCTCCTCTTTCATCTTCAAAATACCCCTCCAAATGGCTGATGCCCTGTAGGAAGATGACTCTTTAGTCCACCCTGTAGCTGATTTCCCATATTTGCTTTTAATAATAATATTCCAGAGGTGCCCATCTTCTGATCCTAGTCTCCAAGTCCACTTACCAAGGAGGGCTCGATTCATATTTTTTAAATCTTTAACCCCTGCTCCACCACAGGAGATATGGTTACACACATCTCTCCAATCAAGGAGATGAAATTTCTTTTTGTCTTTCATACCATGCTAGAGAAAATCCCGCCTAAGTTTTTCCAAAACTGCCAGCACCGAACTTGGGCATCTGAAGATGGACATGAAATATAAAGGAAGATTAGAGAGGGCTGCCTTAATCAATGTGAGCCGACCTCCCAGCGATAAATATCTACATTTCCATCTGGCCAGATACCTCTCAAACCTGGCTATAACCTTCTCCCATAGGTTCTTCAGAGGAGCACCAATACACAAAGGAAGGCCTACGAAAGAAGTATGCAAAGAGCCCGAAGAACAATCAAAGAGACCTGCTATATGGTCAATCTCTTTTTTTCCATATTAACTCCGAACATTTTAGACTTCGCCATGTTGACTCTTAAACCTGAAACCACCTCAAAGCAACGAATAGAAGTACGCAGATTATTGATCATTTCAGGATTGGAATCCGAAAAAATCAATGTATCATCTGCGAATTGAAGATGCGACATCGGATTTTGTAAGCCTTTCAGCGTTACGCCCCTTAGGATATCTTCCGACTGGCCTTTGTGCAACATTCTAGACAAAGCCTCCCCCACTATTAGGAAGAGAAACGGAGAAAGAGGATTACCTTGCCGAAGACCTCTCGAACTCTTAAAAAAACCCTTAGGAGATCCGTTGAGGAGAATAGCAAAATGCGCCGACCCGATACATTCCCCCATCCAGTCTCTTCATTTAGACCCGAACCCCATCCGTTTCAGCATATATTGCAGGAATCCCCAATCTACATGATCATAAGCTTTTTCAATGTCAAGCTTGCATATGATATTTTTCACACCAGACTTGTGGCTAGAATCCAGACATTCGTTGGCAATTAGCGCACAGTCCACAATCTGACGGCCTGTAATAAAAGTTCTTTGATTACCGGATATGATCTTGCCTATTTCCTTCCTTAAACGAGTCGCCAACACCTTAGCAAGAATTTTATAAGGCCCTCCCAGAAGGCTGATCGGTCTGTAATCTTTAAGAGAAGCAGCCCCCGATATCTTAGAGATAATATCAATGAAAGTTGCACCTAGCGATTTTGATAATATGTTTCGCTGAACTCCTTCACAAATTCCATAACATCCGGTTGGATTGTGTCCCAGAAGCTTTGGAAGAAAAGGATAGGAAAACCATCCGGACCTGGCGCCTTGTCGTTGCCCAATGATTCGATAGCCCCTCTCACTTCCTCCACTGAGAAGGGGGCTTCTAACACAGATGCTTCTTCCGAGGATATGCTGTCCATCTGGAGGTTGTCCAACCGGGGCCTACGCTAGTCTTCTCCCTTAAGAAGGGAGTTGAAAAAAGCTATAACCTCATCCGCAATAATGTCTTTATCCTCAATCCGAACCCCGTTCACTACAATAGAACTAATTCTATTGGTCCTGGCATGCATGCTAGCTATATTGTGGAAATAGCTAGTGTTTTTGTCACCTTCCTTAATTCATTTCGCTCCGGATTTTTGCTTCCACGAAATTTCCTGCTCTAGCTCTAGGGCCCTATTCGTGAGAGATTGAGTAAGCTGAATCCTTCTAACCAAAACATCAAGAGACATGGGAACGTCTTCAGCTCGAAGATCTATCCTCTGAAGCTCTGCTAAAATCGACTATGATTCCAAGACCCTGGCACGATATTCCTTCTGATACCATTCCTTCAAATTACCTTTCAGTTGTTCGAGTTTGTAACTCAACCTATACCCAGCAAAGCCTTCCACCTGAAACCTTGTCCACCAGTCCACTACCATCTCTGTCTGAAACCTTCAATTTTGAGCCAGGACGAGTCAAACCTAAAAGGTTTAGGACCCCAATTCTGATCTACAGAGGTCAGAATAACTGGGTAGTGATCCGACGTAGTTCTGGGAAGCACTGCTTGAGAAGAAGAAAAAGAATCTAGCCATTCAGGAGACGGCAAAAATCTGTCTAATCTGGAGAGAATAGGAATAGCCCTCCCGTTTGTCCATGTGAATCTGGAACCCAGGAGAGGGAGATCAACAAGCTCCTGGTCTTCGATCCATCGGGAGAAAGAAGACATCGCAGAAGAAACTCTGTTACCGTGGGATTTCTCTTTAGCATACCCGATAACATTGAAGTCCCCTGCTATGCAACACGTCCCAGAAAAACTCTGTCTGGTAGTGGTTAGCTCATCCTAGAAGTCGTTCCTGATAGCGTCTTGAGTAGGACCATAAACTGAGGATATGAGAATTTGGAGACCTGAAGAGATATGAGTTAGGATGACGGACACGGAAAAAAGCCCAACAGAGCTCTTTTGAAGAACCCACTGAGACGATCTCCAAGCTAGCAGAATGCCACCTGCACTGCCATTGGAATTCAACACTTCCCATTTCGCATCTTTGGCCTTCCATAAAGAACCCATCAAGCCGTCGTCAAACCGATTGACCTTGGTTTCCTGCAAGCAGATAACGTCTGGATTATTTCTATCGCATGAGTCTTTGATTAAACTTCTATATATATATATATATATATATATATATAATATATATATATATATATATATATATATATATATATATATATATATAAGGTGATGGTTTACCCCTTCTTACAATATTTCCCAAAATGGTCCTTCTGCTTTGATTTGTTGAATCACACTCAAATTTTATATTGTGATCCTCAAAATAGGGCTAGATTTAGCCTAAAATTACTTTTAAAGCTTCTGTCATGGTTGGATGAAGAAAGAAGTGGAAAAATGGGAGAAAATCTGAAAATAAAAATTTCAAAATGGGGCCTTTATGGCTGTATTGACCCGCGTCGGCCATAACAGCCCTGTATTGGTGCCGATATGGGGCGTATCAGGCCACTATGGCCCCATTTTTTTTTTTTTTTTTCTAAAGTTACTGGTTCACCCCTGTAATGCATAACACTATGATCAATACCGTTATGTAATGGCTGATACGGTCTTAGTGTAACGTATATTCAAAACCATGCTCCGAGTTGAAGAAGAGCATTGTTTCTTTTGATTGGGCATCATATGATACCTCTGCACATTATGTCTTGCATCACATCAATGCAAGGTATCCTGTATTAGTATCATTTAACGTAACGGTGCCTTTCGATACCGATATGGATACGGGGGTGTAACGGCGATACGGAGGCGTAACGGTGCAATATTTTTTTTTTTGCCAAAAAAATATAGATTAAATCCAAAATATTCCAAGCATTCCAAATATGCATTCATTTATAAATTGGAACATGTTTATGGTGGTGTGACAGTCCACTCTTTGGTGAGAAGTTGTATCGGACTGTCTGATTAATTTTTAAACCAGGTAACTTGAATTTGACTACAAAAATTCATATATTTAATTTTCTAAATATCTAATTTATATACTTAACAACTTGATATCTTTTCTCCCAATAGTTCTTTAAAAAAATGAAATTAAATTCAGGTAGATGGCGTTGCCAATTTGGGGCTGACTTGGAGGACCAATCTATGCTCCAAATCAGCCTCAAATTCATGCAATTTATTGTCGTTATCCCACTTATGAATTGGTGGACATTTATTGGATAGTGAATCATGAAAAAAAATCAAAAGGCCCTATTTAAAAAAATAAAAGTCCACAAATTAACAATTAAAACTATTCAAACAATTTGATTTTGGTATTGTGAGTTAGCAATTGTAGTCCATAATTTAACTGCTAAATTTTAAGTTAATATATGTCTCGTGTACAATTTTTTAAGGCTCGAATTAGGCGGGACTCGGATGGTGAAGTGTAGCACACGTGTCAAAGTTTTTTGGGCCCCACCCGTGATGAATGTGTAATATCCACAGTCCATCCATTTTGCCAAATAATTTTAGGGCATGAGCCCAAAAATGAGGCACATCCAAAGCTCAAGTGGACTGCACCATAAGAAACAACAATAATTAAACATTCACCGTTAAAAATTTATTGGGGGCTACAAAAGTTTTAGATCAAGCTAACATGTGTGTTTTCCCTTCATCCACGTCAATGTGACCCAATTAATAGGTTAGATTGAAAATAAACATTATAGTGGACCTTAAGAAAATTTTAATGGTGAGCATTCTATAACCACTGTTTCCTATAGTGTGGTCCACCTGAGATTTGGATATTACTAATTTTTTGGATCCTGACCTAAAATAACATGGCAAAATGGATAGACAACATGGATAAAATATATGCATCATGGTGGGGCCCACTCGGGTCTGATTAGATTGGATGGAAAATAAACGTTACTGTGGGCCCTATGAATTGTTTAACTGTGAAAATCATTATCTCCGCTGCTATTTTTGGTGTGGTCCAGATGATCTTTGGATATAATTCATTTTTTGGGTAGTGCTCTAAACTGATCTCTGAAAATAGATGAACGGTGTAGATGTAATAAATTCATCACTGTGGAGCCCATATAACTTTGATCTCCTTTGAACCGTTCGTACAACTCAGAGCTCGAGAAGTGTCAGCGCTTGTCTTAGCGTGACACGTACCTACAACAGTTAGCTGGTGTGCGGTACACCTGCAAAAAAAAGAAGGGGGAGGGAAACCGAAAAGAAAAAAGAGGGAAAGAAGAGAGAAGAAAAAAGAGGGAAAGAGAGAGAGAGAGAGAGAGAGAGAGAGAGAGAGAGAGAGAGAGAGAGAGAGAGAGAGAGAGAAGAAGAAGAAGAAGAAGAAGAACAGGAAGAAGGCCCCAGCCGCAGCTGCCCGAGAAGAAGAAGAAGAGGGAGAAGAAGAAGAAGAAGAAGAAAGAGAAGAAGAAGAAAAGAAAGGAAAAAAGGTAAGTTTTTTTTTTTAAAAAGGCCCGTAATAGCTGTTACGAGTCCGTAACGGCCGTTATGGCCCGTTACGGTCACAGAATTCCGTAACGGCCGTTTCGACCCTGTATTGCGTAACGGTGTCGGCCGTTACCGTTACGTATTGACCGATACGGCTGTATCGTAACGGATACGGGACACCTTGCATCAATGCAAAGTTCTGTAGCAAATTTGGAGGGAAATTGACTGAATTCCTTTTTCTTTTTTTGGGAGGATACTAAAATGATAAAAATTGCAATAAAATCAGTCAACAACTAGTAATCCTCTCGTCAGTCCACAAGCTGGGCACCACAAAAAGCAAAAGAGCACAATAAGGGGCATCCCAAAGACCCCCTACCATGGACGAACTAACTGCATATCTACATCTCACCCCACTCCCGAAAGGTCTGTCATGGAAAACTAATGCAGAGGCATTTTCACACCGGGCTCGAGTGGGGTAGCCTATAGGATGCAGAGGCACACTCGGGGCGGGCGGCCCGTGTGAGGTGGGTGACTCGTGTGAGGCGAGACCCATTTGATATGGGCCCATGTGATGTGGGGCCCACGAGGGGGGTTCGGCCGAGGACCTAACCCATGGGAAGTGGGGCCTGGGCTATGAGATAAAGGGATTGATTTGCCACACTCTATCGGTTCGAGCTTTTGGAGCAAGTGGTTAGTTGTCCTGTGCCAAAAACTATAGAAAATCTCGACTCAACAATGCTGAGTTAATAATTATAGCACAAAGTCTTCTTTCTAATAATTCTATTAGTGGGATTATATTCTCGAAGACTTTTTATTTATTTATTTATAAAGTAGACAGTACCACCTAAAATTTATTGATTGAGAAGGAAAAATAAAAAAAATAAAAAATAAAAAACACAGATTCACATTTGATATTTGGAGTCCCGAACTATTAGAAAAGCAAGCGAACTTAGTTTTTGAAGGCAGAATCATGATTTTGTTGACTTGTGGGTCACACGCATGATCGCTAAAGCATCAGCAACAAAGTCAGAGATATTTCTGCTCCCAAATGACGAAGATCCCACATTTTTTATTGCATATACCACGCATTCCAAGCCATATAAACTGACTAAGGCCCACATCTTTCACCATCTTCTAGTAATCTCTACTATGGTATCCAATAGATATATTTTGTTGTTTGCATTGCTGAAGCCCATCCAAAAGCGCTTGAATTTGGCAATGATATTAGAGAAGCTTCCATAATAGCAAGTGAAAGAAAAGAGAAGATCACCCTTTTCGGTCCTAAGTTCCTAACAATGCTGTCTCCCACTCGTTAGATGAGCTGGTAGGGACAGTGTAGTGTGCGTGAGTGATCCAGGGTTCAATCCCTGGTAGTGTTACCTTTAAAAAAAGTTCCTAACAATGCTAGCTCGACCCCATTATCTGGAATTCCATGAGATACTCCATCCACATTAAGTTTGAAAAATCCATTTGGAGGATGCAATCATCATCATCTAAGACTTCTACCAATTGGGGTCGGCTACATGAATCCTTTTCTGTGATTCCACTCTATTAAGGGCCATGACTTTAGTTAGAGCATAGGTCATCAGGTCTTTTCTTGCTACCTTTATGCTCTATCCACATCCTTTTTGGGCCCTACCCCTGTCCTTTTAGAGCCTTTAACTTGCACCTACTCACTTCTCACTGGCAGTTCTTGCTCTGTTGCAAATAACCAAAACATCTAAGTCTCTACTTTCCCTCATCTTATTACCTATTGGTGCTACTCTTAAGTTCCCTCGAATGCATTCATTTCTAATTCTATCCTTGTCTTGCCACTCATCCATCTCAACATCCTCTTTTTAGCTACACTCTTCCTATGAATTTGTTGTTCCCTAATTACCACCAACATTCTATATCCATAGAGCATGGCTGGCCTTATAGTTATCCTATAAAATTTTCCTTATAGTTTGATGGGTACGCGATGATCACATAAGTCTCCAGAGGCACATAGTTATTTCCTCCACCCAACTTGAATTCTATGGGCAACATCCCTTTGCGCCTTCTTGGCGGTTGTTTATAAAAATTCTGTTACCTTTTAAAAAAAAAAGGTGGTGTCAATTTTGGAAACATCTTGGTCAACAATCTTGACTAATTCTTCGTCTTCACTCCTATTATCACCAAATTGCACTTCATACACACTATTTTGTTCGACTAATTTTTAATCCTTAAGATTCTAACACACCCCTCCATAGATATAACTTTGTGTTTATGCCTTCTCTCGTCTTGTCAATCAAAACTATGTCATTTGCAAACAACATCACCTTGGATCTATTACTATAAAATGCATTGTTAACTCGTCCATAACTAATACAAAAAGGTACTGTGCAAAAAGTTACAGGCTCAACGTTGACCCTTAGTGCAAGCTTACAATAATTTGGAACTCAATTGTCTCTCCACTAGTGATCCTTACATTCGTTATTGCTCCCTCATAAGTATCCTTAATCATGTCAATATCTCCTCTTGAAACTCTTTTCATTCTCAACACCCACTAGATTAACTCTCTAGAGACCCTATCAAATGTTTTCTCCAAGTCAATAAAGACCATGTGGAGAAGTTTCCTCGTCTCCATATCTTTCTCCATCAATTGTCCAAGGAGGAAAATAGCTTCAATGATAGACCTCGTGATGGGGACATCACGCGCACACGCATGCCCCCCCACGCATGTACGCAAGGAGGAGGACCCCACCGTCGATCTGGATTGATGACGACGTCCAGGGAGGACCTCCTAGCTAGAGGACTGCGTTATGGTCCCTTGGAGTGAACCCGATTATCATGTGAATCCCACCATGGGTTCTCATGATCGTGGCCCACTATTCTAAACGATCTAGTACATTGAGTTTTGGTTATTTGTGTTATTAGGAACATCATGGACGGTTTAGATTGCTTTGATTAGTTGTTATTTGTGGTTACTTCATCTTTAAGTAATAGGTTGCGCACATAGCGCGAGTTTTGGGGTATAGGATTTTATTATAATAGACACGCCTTGTAGGGTTTTTTTTTTTTTTTTTTCCATTGAATATTATGAATAAAATTCTGTGTTTTCCTGCTTCTCTAATTCTCTGAGTTATGGAAATCCAATTGGGTGCGAAATCCTCCCTTCTTCGAAGGGCTAACTACCGTGGTGCGAAACCAGACCCATCTCGATTCGCCTCCATCTCCTACCATCAATATCCACCATCTCTTACGACCAACCAATCAACAAATCCATCATCCTTTCGCAACGATTCTCCCCCTACAGCAGAATTTCAGAATATAGTCCTGCGGGAGGGCTGAAACTTCGGCGGAGCACCGTGATCAAATCGATCATCCGTTTGGCCTGAAACTTGGAGGGAAGGTGGCCCACCCCTGGCCGACGAGGGCTAAGCTGGCCTTTCTTTCTGATTTGTGGGCCCCACACATGTGCGGGCCACCACCAGCGCACGTGCGTTAGGCGGGTTAGCCGTTCACACGTGCAAATCGGTTCCAGGTTCTCTCTTTCCTCTCTTTCGCTCCTCTCACTTGATTTTCCTAACCCTAACCCAAGATTGTCATAAATCCCTATTTCCATGCCCTTTTTAAACTCTAGGGTTCCTCGAATTGAAATCCGTGAATCCCTTAGATTGGGGAAATATTTCTGTGCATGTGTGGATAAATTTACTCTCCTTTGAGTATTGTTTGGTCTATAATTTTTATTGATCCAGCCTTAACATGTGTAGGCCTGGACCCGCATAAATTCCCCTTGATTGAGTGCTTGACTTTATGTGGGATGTGGAATTTTTTGTGATTGTTTCTAATTTAGTATGATCTTAAGCCTGGATTTTTTTTGCATATCATGTTTAATTTCCATGCCCTGCATCGCCTCACTGTCATGAAACCAAACCAATTTTCTTATATATTCCTCTCATGCCTTACTTTTTACACCACTGTTGAAATTGGTAACATTACAGGCCGCTACAAGTGCCCCGTAATGGCCAATTTTTTTTTTTTTTTTTTTTAAATAAAAAATCAGAAAAATATGAAAATGTTTTAAAAAAGTGAGAGGCTTACAAATGTGTGTGTGTGTGTGTGTGTGTGTGTGTGTGTGTGTTAAACATGTTTATGATGGTGTAACCGGCCATTCTTTAATAAGAATGTTGTTTCAGGCTATTTGATAATTTTATTAACCTAGCAGACTTGGATTGATTAGAAATCTCTTGTATTTAATTTACTAAATATCTAATATCAATGATTTAATATAAGTAAGATAATATAAACATGAATACAATACCTGTATGGGGTTTGGGCGAACAGCAAGCATCGTGTGTGCTCCCCACAGGCTCGAGTTTGATTCCCCTCCCCAGGATTATCCGATGCACGTCTTTTGCGGGTGATTGCGTGCATCCGCATGGAATAGTCTCGCCTTAAAATGGGGGTGGGGACACCCTAACGTCATAAAAAAAGAACGAATATAATGATGTGACAATTGTATATTTTTATTTGAGTAACCATTTTACTACAGACAACCAGAAATGTTAATGTGTGAAGCCGTGAAGTATAAAGTGTACTCATAAGTCCTAACATAAATGATAAAGTGATGTCAAATCCTGAAGGACAAACATAAATTCAAAAACATTACTCACCAATTATATCACCACCAAAAAGAAAATTGTGCTACTTGTAGCTGCTCAATCTCCATGTTTTCGTCATCTGGCTGCAAGTGTAGAACGGGTGCCACATACCCCTAATAACCAGAAGGAAAGATCATGTCAATGAAACTTGAGGATAATTGATAATGATCATCAGTGTCACTAGGCATTTGCTGTGTCAAACCTGAATAAGAATAGCCACCAGTTCCGAATGTAAACCCATGGTAATAAGCACAATATAGTACCCATACTACCCCTAGTATTGGTACTGCTCGTATTGTTGAGTAAGACCGAGATAACGAATGACTTGAGTCAAATATGGATAACTATATCCCCTATGTCGACCTGCTCCATGTGGATCGTATGTAGGCGGGGTATTCCAACCAAGTTACATAATGGTAATGGCGGGAACCGTTATGCATTACAAGGTCGTAACGTTCACAATGGCCATTACAAAAAGATTGATCCATAATGGTTTGGTGATTGTTGTAACGACCTCCTAACGGTTCGTTATGAGGTCGAAATAATAATAATAATTTTTTTAAAAAATATTCGTAATGGCCCGCATTATGACCACTGTTACCATTATGGTATACCTTATATGAAGGCTAGTCCAACAAGAAAGTGCCTAAGTAGGCTTCCTATACTGTCCATGGTCATATCCATATCCATATTTATAAGTTGTTTGTATGTCCCGGTGCTCCATCTCTTTTAGTGCTATTGGTGTCTTCCTTCTTATGATGCTCCTCCCCCAGCTGGTTGTATTGTGAATCAATACACTCATAAGTCCAACCTTGGCTCCGTTGATGCTCATCGGCCTCGAACTCTATAGAAGCTTAAGTAACTCTAGAAGCAGGACCTGTAGGTAAATCATCATCGTCGTCATCATCTATCTCGGTTTCACTGTTGCTATTCTTTCCTTGGGTCAAAGCTTCTGTAATCCTCTCTTCTCCAAGACAGTTGCAAGAATCTCTTGTTGGCACACGTGTAACATTAGGTCATGCACCTTGACTTCCTCGTTGTCCTCTTCTACCTGTTTCTTCTATTGTTCCAATCAAGGTAGAAGTGAGTTCTCATTGTAAATGTTGTCCAAGTTTATTGGACAAAACTTGCTTTGTTCAATTAAGTTCACCACACACTTTTATATTCCATAATATCAAATCCATGTTGTAGTGCATGTAGTGAACCGATCTAATGTCTTGGCTTGTAACCTATTCCTTTGCTTTGAATGTATGAGTGCAAAACAACTCAAGTTCCTTTTGTAGCTAGAGAAAGAAGTTGTCTGGAGTAAAACTTTTATTGTTATTGTTTTGAGAAACCCTATATTTATGAAGCCACCAATCAACTGTATAAAAAAAACCACTATATGTTATGCATGTAATAGTAAAATGTCAAATGCATCACTCTGCGTCATTAATCAAACAATTTCTACAATTACTTAATAGTAATAAAACATCAGTTTTTTTTACCCAGAGGTGTTTGAAAGATTACCCATTGTGCAAGTGGATTAGAGAAGCTGCCATGAGAAGTCCACATATTTCCAACTTTGGACAACATGTCAAAACATTTTTATTGTTTTAAGCACCGAATAACAAAACATGTACGGAATGAATAAGTAATGACTAAAAATTAAAGATTTATACTCCATTCAATGGCTATATCTGCAAATCTAAGTTGGGCTCTAATCTCTTTTATTATATTTTTAGCCTAACATGAACCTCTTCATTCTCGACAAATGTAGCGTATCAGTATTCTGGTTTAAATAGTATCCTATATTACAAATACAATAATGAAAATAATACAAGACTTTAATGATTACATCATAAAATTAACTTAGAAATAACTAATTAGATTAAGTGCATAATGAACGTGCATGAGACATTACTAAAGTGGGAGTCATAGATATTGTGCGTACATCACCAATATATTATTACATATAATATTAAGTGCATAAACGTGCACGAGACATTACTAACGTGACAATAATAGATATTGTGTACATCGTCATTATATTATTACTTGCTGCATGAAAGTCGTGGTGAAACTGATTCATCTAGTAATCTTTATAGTTGTCATAAGCTTCGCTTTATCCATGGCATTGTAGATGAAGGCCATGGTAGGTATCTCATCTAATTCTATAAGATGAAGGACTGTTATCAGTGGTTCCATCACTTTGAGCATGTTTTGGACCTTCTTCTAGTATTTGTTCTCTCTTATGGTTTGCATAATCTCAACAGGTATTCGTGATATCTTTTTCCCAGGCTTCCCTATTCTTGTACAAACTCTTTAAGGGCAATAAAATTTATTGTAAATCAAGTTGTCATGTGCCTAAGTTGCTCTTTCCTCTTCGTGAACTTCTTCATTATGATGTTGACTTGGTTATGATTGTAGATGGATGTCGTGACTTGCATTGCCATTTCTACCAAATTTGCAACATTTTTCTTCTTTTCAATATCTTCTAATATAAAGTCGATGCATTGTGCGGCACATTGTGACTAGAATAATTTTTTTTCACTTCTCCATCACCATTTTTTCCACTAATTTGTATGATGCTTCATTGTCAATAATAACTTGCACCATATTTTCCTCTTTAATTTCATCACAATCCTATCTATAAGACTGAAATTATACTATGTATTTTTTCATTGCCTTGGATACATCAATTAATTTATCAAACATCATTCTCAAGTGACAATACACCATAAAGACTATCATGCTATGTCTAGTTGAGCTAGTCCAATCATCATACATAATAGTGCATCATCTATTTTGTCATACCGATCTAAAGGTGGTCACTTGTGCTCTCATACCTCTATACTTTGCTTCGTTCCATTTCTCCCTAATCTCACAAATTGTGGGTGCTTTGACTCATTTACTTGTCTCTGCCGCTGCATTTATCACCACTTGCCAATATGGGGAGTTGGTAACATTTGAAATTATGTTGCCATGTATGAATAACTTGGCTGCTGCCCTACCAAGCTTTTCAATCACATTTTTACCTCCCATTTGATTTTACCTCCTCTGCTTTGTCGCTCCTTAAACAAAATCGGATCACTTGAGGGTCTCCATGGCTCCACCACATCACCAGCCCCGGGGGGAGCACGTGAATTCTTTTGTTGGCTAAAGACGCGCCACAAACCACCAAACATACATTGACTTCCACTCCTACCCCTCCCCCACTGCCCCTCCTACATCACGAATGATCCCTTCTCTCCAAACATTTGCCGAATGCTTATCATCTTCACGAATATTGCATTAGCTCTCATCACCATCGTCACCTTCCTATTTGAATTTTCACTTAACTCTACATTTTCATCATTACTAACATTCGTATTATCAAGACCCAACAATTCTGCTTGGTTTGCATTGAGACCGTCCTGCTTCTTCTGTATACTAGCTTTTTTCCCGTCATCTCTTCTAAATTCTACTGCATCATTTGTGTTACCTCTCTTGGCATGCTTGGGCATCCCGCAACTTGCCCCTTTTAATATGTCAAATGCCCCACCCCTGCTCACAACACGTCACAAGTCCTGCCCCCCTAAGTCTGACTACAAGTTCTGCCACGTCAATTCTAATTCATCAAATAATTAAGATGTCAATTCCAAAGTACTCCAAAAGCACCAAGCTCCTGTCAAAACATAAACATATGACGTTGGAACAATATTATCTCAAACAAATACAAACAATTTTTTAAAAATTTAAATTCGGATAGTGTTGCCGATTTGGGAGACCACTTGAATACCTCCAATTGATGCAAAATTCATGCAATTTATGGCACTCATCCCCCTAATGTATATCCCTAATCATTGGACATCATTCTTTTAAGTAATTTAAAGAAGAAGCTTAATTTGGATGAATAGTGCCATCCATGTGGGGGACCATTTGAATTCCCCCAAATTGGCCCAAAATTTATGCAATCTATGAAACTGATCCCATTAATGCATATCCTTAAGCATTTGACATCATCCTCACTAAGTATTTGTAAGAAAATTGAAATTAAACTCTGATGAGTAGTGTCGTCGATTTAGGGGAACACTCCAATGCTCTCAAATTGACTCCAAATTCATGCAATATGTGGCACTGATTTCACTAACGCATATTCCTAAGCATTTGATATTATTCACCCAAGTAATTTGAATAATAAAAATTGAAAATTAAATTTGACACTTTTTATTGAAAAATAGCTGAAATTAAAAATTACCAAATAAATAGAAGATCGATGAAAAACTATGATTTATATTGTATGCCTGATCTAAAGAGTAGACATGTATTGCAACAAACCGAGAGAGCAAATATAATGTTGAATCGGTTCTTCGAAAATGACTAGATCTTGTGTTTTAATATTGAAAGATTGGATGAGGATGGTTGAAATTAGCTTAAAAACACACCAAAAATCACAAAAAAAAAGAGAGGAGAAAAGTGGAAAAAATAAACAGCATCGATTTTTATATGCCCATTTACACAGGACCATTACATCCCCGTAACAGCCATTACAGTCCAAAATTTTCATATTGGAGCATTACAACCCCATATCATGTAATGGTATGGATGGTTACCATACGTACGTAATGGTTATTGAACACTTTTCTCTTTGTTCAATTACTCTCTCCGAAAGTTTTATATTATCACTCATAAGTCTGATGTGATGATAATTAGCGCAGCTCTGTTCAGATTCATGATGAAACTTATGTCATAAGTTTGACGCCAGCTGCCACTTGACACAACCCTCCTTTATCCGGGATGGAGACCGGCAATGAGAGCACAATTCAGACCCAATTTAGATGTATGATGAAATTCCGAGTAAAATGTTATAAGGTCCTTTTTGTAATATCCAACAAGCTTGAAACAATGCTATAGAGAAACCATCTGGTCCCAGCACTTTATTGTTGTACGTATCAAGTTATACCACTTCTGTTATCTCCTCTTCATCAATGCTTCTTTCAAGCCAGTCCTACACTATTCAGCAGTGACCTAAGGCCTCTAGGCAAGGTCAACACATCCTTCATTGGTGTACAACTTGGAGTAGAGCTGAACTATCGCACAGTTCATTTGAACCTTATCTTGAAAAAGAGAATCGTTGATTGTTAACTTATGGGTGTGGTTTGATTTCCAGTTGCCTGTAGCCATCTTGTGGAAGAAAGCTGTATTTTGGTCATCTTCCCTCAATCATGCCACCCTAGAGTTTTGCTAAAACGAAGCTACCTCCTTTCCTAAAATCTGCATGTACTTTGCTTTAAGCTTCCTTCATTCTAATAATCTATCCTCTTCCACCATACATTCCCTTCCTTATCAATGGAATCAACATGACTTGGTATTTCTTCCTTCTTTTGCTCACCGAGACTGAATTTGTTTTTACTCCGTTCTCTAAGATTCATCTTTATGTCTGAAGCTTTTTCACACAACGATGGCTGGCCCAACCCTGTACCCCACATTCCACCCATTGCTTGGCTATACGCTGAACCCAATCGTCTTCCTCCAACTACCAATTCATAAACTTTTGCGATGTGGTGTTAAAGTTTGAGTAAGCCTCACGGCTCGAAGGTTAAAATATTGGGTTTACTACATTCAGAAAAAAAAAATCAGTCTCATTGTTTTATTCTGATTATTCTTAACGTGGTGCACTGTGCTCAAGTATGTGTTGTAGTATTATGTGTAATCTTGTTTTTTCAGATTGTTGCTAGTTGCATGGAACTCTGAAGAGTCTTACAAAGGCTCGAGTATCAAATCAAAACAAAACCTGGAAAGCAAGGATTTGATATTCACATGCATACTGAGAGTAGAGACTTCAAGAATAACCCCTGCAAAATCCATATGAAGTTTGATTCTTTATCAAAGAGATGAACTCAATTGGCAGACTATGGAAATCACAAAGTATCAATAGTATACACAAGTTGAGAAAAACGGAAAGTATCCACAGTGACAAAAGTATGCACTGAAATTATTGAAAATTTTACTGTCTTCTGGTAAAGTTGAACTGATTTTGTTTGCGGATGTCACTTATAGGACACCCCCAAAGGAAAAAAAAAAAAAAAAAAAAGAGGGAGGGAAGGGAGGTAGGAGTTCCAGGTTATCATATCTGAAATAACAGACTCGTAGATGATCTTGTGCCACCCATTTTTGTTATGCAGTTTTGTTTTTTCAATTCGTTTCGTTTATCTAAATCTTTAAATCTGCGATGCATACGTGCTACTCTTTATGTTTTGCTTCTTTCTCTTGCAATTCTATTAATGTCTGGCACCGGGAGGGAGGGAGGGGAGCAGTTCCAGCTTATCATATCTGAAATAACAGACTCATAGATGATCTTGTGCTACCCATTTTTGTTATGCTGTTTTGATTTTTCAATTCGTTCTTCGCTACACTGAACTTTCTTTTGTTTAAATCTTTAAATCTGAGATGCATATGTGCTACTCTTTATGCTTTGCTTCTTTCTCTTGCAATTCTATTAATGTGTGGCACCAGAAACAGTGTACGGTCAAACCTTTGCAACTCCAGATGAATACTCATATTTCAATATTGTTGTTTTGAATAAATTGGGAACTTATTCTATTAATGTGAACTTCTTGCCAGTTTATGAGAATTGCAAATTGGGAACTCATTCGCCTCAAATTATTGGAGGCCAGATGGAGCTAGGTTCTGGAAAATGGTCGTCCTCTGGCTTTGTTTTTGTTGAGTGTCCCCAATCAATGAAGATAGCAGGCACTAATGCATCCATCATGGGCTCAGTAAGCGATTATCTTGTAGCACTATCTAAAGCTTGGGATGTGAGGAGCTTCCTTAAATCTCTTTCGAAGGCTCTCAAGACCCTTAGACTTGGTTCAAATTCGACGGTAAATCAGAAGGAAGGCAATAGTGGGCCTTGCACAGTAAGTGACAATTGTCTCACTTGGTAAAAAAGTTTTTAGATCCTTTTGTGAAAATTTTTATGGAAATATGTGGTTGTTGTTTTTTAGATAGGAATGATTGGCAAAACTGGATGTATAAACCGGCCCCAAATAGCCAAGAGAAGGCTATGATTATTCTTGGTTTCTCTTAGTGATATTATTGAAATACCTACCATTCCTCCTTTCCTGTTCCACAGTTTGATTGGATGTAACTTGAGTGGCTGAGGAGACCTAATCACTCAGGTTCAAAAAAAAAAAAAGGAGGCCGAGGAGATCTAACTTCAAGACTAAACCATACCATATGGATGATATTTACCCCTTGGTTTTCTCCATTGTAATTTGTTGCAACACTTCCACAAAATTGTATCGTTTCCCTTTCTAGTGTACGCCATATAATGACATAGGGAAGAGCTCTCAGAAGAATTTGTCCTCTTTCCATGGATTCACCTACTTTCCATCCATCAAACAAGTCATTCTCCCCTTGTTGGGAAAGCGGAAGTAGTTTTAGAGAGGGAGGGTGGTAGAAGTTCCATGGTCGTCTCGTGGTTGATTCATCATTGTCTAAGACATGTCCCAGAAGAAAATATGGTTCAGCAATGACTCTGCTGCCCAGCTCAGGAAAGACATTTGCTAAGGGATCTATCTTTGAGAGATCTTACCCCCTAACGGCATCAATCTGGGAGGTCAGGAGCACCCAAATACAGGAAAAATTGCAGGGCACCACCTATGGATGAGATGATCCAATGAGTCCAGGGGATGTCTGCCACACGTAACCGTATAAAAGATCCATTGAACAACTTATTGTCTGCTGTCTCATCAATCATCATCAGGGCCCCATATACAATTGGGTATTTTTTTTTTCAGGTACAACCATAGAAACAGCTCAAAGGAGGCTGACCATCTAGTGAAAGAGGGTGTGGGTAGAGAGATTGTGTTCGTTAGCGAAAGGGGATAAGGGCTAGCCTCCATTCCAGGGAGGTTATTTCGATTTTGAGCTTTGTTTTGAGGTGCTCTCACTTTGCTTCTTTTCAGTTTAAGTTATTTCCATTAAAAAAAGGAGCAACTTCTGGCTACTCGAACCCTTACGACCCCTGAATCCCATGAATAAACCAGTGAAGTGATTTTTATGTTCTATCTTACCTCTTCCGAGGGAAGGAAAAAAAAATAATCCATGGAAGCATCAACTCTGGATGAATTTTACTCTTGTTTTAAGGTCATTGTTGTGTTCCATACTAGGTCAGCTTGTTATCTTTTCTTTTCTTTTTTCCTTGACAAAATTTTATTAAGGCCATGTTTGGATACTAGTGATTCCATGCCAAACAATGGAAAAGGAAAATGAGTTTCCTTTGATGTGACAACTTTTGTTGCTTGGATAGCAAAGAAAAGGATGGATTCTTGGTACAACTCGGTTATTGAGTCAATGAGATCTCGACACCCAAATTGCAAAGAAATTAAAAACAAAAATACTTACAAGAACAATGGAGTAGAGAGGGAGATGACTTTTATTGATATCAGCCTTTTCTCTTACAAAAGTTAAAGAAAAACTACACTTAAGAAAATATTCGAATATACCAACTCCTACACTACTACCCCCTTTTATAGATCCTAAAGGAATCTTTAATTGAAATCTCTACAACTAAGAGAATCAATCACAATTTATTACAAACTAATCTAATTTTTCTTCATATGGCAAAAGTCTAAAGAAAAGCAAACATGGAAAGCAATCATATCTCTAAATCTAGTTCATATCTTCAATCATATCAATTACAGCCTCATCACATCTTTAAATCGGCCCCCTATATCTCCCCAAAATAGTAAATTATCATCTCCAAATATGTAAATAATCAACCCAAAAATCAGCACATGTTAAGGCTTACATTATTAGCGGGTCCTACAGTGGGCCTGCATCAGTTATTGGCAGGTTCTACAGTGGGCCTAGATGGGCCGTGTGCCTGCATCAATTCTTCGAAGCTATCATCACCCTTCCATAATTTGAATTATGGGCACAAGAAACTAGGTGGCTGTTGTGAGAGGAATATGTTTCTGTCCAAACAATTGCTCTAAAGTTAGAATTCATGTTTCAATAGTGCCCATGGAAATCATCATTAGATAATTATTATCTCTTTGCTCTTCACATATACATGGAATCCAAGGGAAAAGAAAGGAAATTGAGAAGGTTTTCCATTGATGTGACACTTTGGAGGGTTTGGATAACAAAGAAAATGGAAGATTCTACATAGCAAGTACTTTATAGTAGGATAGGAAACTATGTGACCCCTGTCTTAGAAACATTAGATTTTCATTGTCATCCAAACATGACCTCCAATGTTGGAATCCAAGGAAAAATAGTGCTCATGGAAACAATGATGTTTTTTTTTTTTTTTTGTCCTATCGTTTCTATTTCCAGTGCAATCCAAACATGTCCGGAGGGAGGGAGGGAGACTAATCTGACATTCAGTAACCTTAGGTTCATAAACCTTGTAAATTGGCACTACTGCTGCTTCAAATCTCGCTTCGGACTTGTAGTTCACTCTGTTTATATTGGCTAACATTTTGAACAGATGCTTTTTCTCCCACACCAAAATCTATTGCTGTTTTTTGCTTCATGCTTACCTTAATGGCATTAGCAATGTCTCCAAACTTTTGAGTGACACATGCTATGCCCAATCATCGATTTAGACAGTCAATTCGATCATAGCACTGAAGCCAAGTCATGTTGCAAAAATACACTGATCAGATGTTTGTAAACCTAGTGAATGCTCACTATAGATACCGTCTGTTCTTTATGAGCCGTACATTGGATGTGGGCACGGTCAAGCCAAAGTGCTTTTTTGGAATCATAAGCAGCTCATGGTGGGACCTATCAAATAGATGTTTGGAGATGATGATTGTACCTATTTTGTTTGTGCACTCAATCTTAACTGTCAATTTTTTCTCATGCTATTGATCAGATGGTTAGGATCATCTGATATGCATGT
Organism: Magnolia officinalis; assembly: GCA_021015155.1. Taxonomy (NCBI): domain Eukaryota; kingdom Viridiplantae; phylum Streptophyta; class Magnoliopsida; order Magnoliales; family Magnoliaceae; genus Magnolia; species Magnolia officinalis. Next base: position 96,774,344 of record JAJHSJ010000005.1, on the reverse strand, counting down.
TTTTTTCACCATTGCTTGCCGCATATGTATCTCTCTTGAATTTTCTCTTTTACAAACAGCACATGCATTCAGTTTTATATGGTAATTCAATGTTGGGTTTCTTGATAGAACTTCGATCTTGGTGTTCATTTTTATATGCTATACGCCATAAAGAGGGAGGGAGATTCCCATTAGATTTGCTAAATGGCTGTTAGGTTAAGTTGCAAGAATTGTTAAAATGATGAAAGTACCCTTACGTGTAAGGAACCCTCCCAGCCATCTGGCAGAGTGATTCTCCTTACCCATGCAACACAAATTGAACCTGGTGTATGGGTGTCTTGAATTAAATTGTCCATATAGTAGCATCCAATGTAGATGGTACATCATCCCAAAATCAAATTGTTCAGACAAGCTGACCACTGATTAAATGATGTTTGTGTGCCGTCGGATGTCCAGCAATTAGCTGATTCGAGTCATAATTTTGGTGGAAGGAATTTGGGTTATGATATGTCTGGTATTGCTACCCGTGATTTTAGCACTTCAATTTTAGGTACGTGTGTGCCATAGCTTCAGTCCCACAGTCCCACTGAATACGTCATCTACCTCAAAAAATCCAAACCGCCAAATATTGGGGCCCACTATGGATCGGTCATATTCCAAAATGATAAATTAATTAGACAACTCTTGGCTTCTGGTTGGTGGATGTTTTCGTGGCCTATGATCGGTTGTATTCCTAAGACCAATCTATGTTGAAACATCTTTTTTTCTGCGTGTGTGTGCGCTCGTGCGTGCTTTTACATGATGTTATTTTCATCATTTTAACATATTAGCCACCTAACCTAACAGGAGTTAGAAAATCAAACGGAAGGGACTGGGATGCAATATACTTGAATCAATGAGATACCTAAACACAAACACAGTCTATTTAGTAACAGGAAGCAAATACCAAAGGTACTGATATTTAAAACCCCTTTTGCAAACAATGGCATGCCAAATTACTGGAAGAGAACCATCATGATACCTAGTTACAAAAACAAAGGAGATAAATGAGTGGAAGAGATGCATCATATACCTATTTACAAGAACAAGGGAGATGCTTAAAGTGGCATCAACTATCGGAAGACCAAACTTCTGACTTGCACTATGAAGCTCTAAGAAGGGCAGTAAAACAAAAATTCAAACAATATATTTCAGAAAATCAGTTTGGCTTGATGCTAGGAGGATCAACCATTGAAGCATTCTTCTACTTAGGCAATTGATGGATAAGTACAGAGAAAAGAGGAAGAATCTTCACATGGTTTTTATAAGATATAGAGAAAGCATACAATAGAGTGCCTAGGGAGGTTGTGTGGTGGATGATAAAGAGGAAAGGGATCCAGGGAGGATGTGTGACAATCATTAAGATATATTTGTAGTTGCAATTATAAGAGTGATAACAGCTTGTGATAAGATTGATGAGTTGCCTGTAGCAGCAGGGCTTTGTCAGGGTCAAGCATTAAGTTCTTACCATTTCGTACTTCATTATGAATGAATTAAATGCTCTTGTATATGATGAGATCCCCCTCTTGGGTCCTTACTCATGCCCCGGTGGTAGACTCACAAGAGTTTCAGCACCAAGTCATGGGTTCGAGTACCCATTGTGGTGAAATCCCACTGAGTGGTGTGAGTGCGGGGTGCGTGTGTTTAAAAAATGATGAGATCACTTGATGTGTGTTGTTGGCAGATGATGTGGTGTTGGTCGATGAGACTAGAGAGGGAAGCAAATGCTAAATTGGTGGTCCGTAGGAAGGCTTGGCACACAAAAATTAGTAGAACTAAGATGGAGTATTGGGAATGTAGTTTTAGTAGGAACAATCATAGAGATGAGGCTTTAGTTAAATAGATGGGCGAGAGATTCCTCAAGGAGTTACCTCGGCTCTATTATACAAAAGGATGGGGAGATTGATGAGGATGTTTCCAATTGAATTAAAGCTGGGTGGATGAAATGGAGATGTACCTCTAAAGAGTTGTGTGATTGTTGCATATGGCTATGAAACTTAGGGCTTGTTTGAATTGACGGAAAACAGTAGAAAAGAAGGAGAAGGTAGCACTTTTCCTATGATGGGAAGTTTCACTATGTTTGGATAGCAAAAATCACGTTCTTGTGGCCTGGCATGGTGTCCCTCTCAGCAAAGACAGATCTCAGGTTTGGAGAATGGCATTATTGGCTGCTTGGTGGACCATCTGGGAAGAGAGAAACAATCTCTGCTTCAGAGATACTCCCCACTCAGTGGAGTGGGTGACCAAGAGAATCCATCAGTTCGTCGTAGAATGGGCCTGCAATTCAGTCAATCTCAGTGGGACCCCCTTTGCCCTCGATCACCTTTTTGGGGGGTAGTTTCTGTTGTGTTTCGTTTGGTCTTCTTATATGTTGCTGTTTCTTTTGTTTTTTTCTCCTTTTTTGGGTTGTATCTGGGTGCTCAGTTCGCTATCTCAGCGAACTGTTTCTCCCTTTTCGGTTTTTCCTTTTAATGAATTTTAGTCGCCTTTCAAAAAAAAAAGTGGTGGATTCCACAGAGAAATTGTTACACTTTTCCATAGTCAATTTTCCCAGCACAAGATGCGAGGCAAGCATTGTCTCACAAAAAATAGATTTCCACCTGCAATTCCAAACAAGATACCAGAAAATGGACTCCAAGGTTCAATAGTGCCATGGAATCCATCATTGGATAATCATTACACTTTTTCTTTCTTGTTTCTTTTGTTTTCCCTCAATCCAAACGTATGCTTAGGAGAAAGGGAAGTTTATATCTATGCTTTTTGGAGCAGAGTGTTGGGTAGTTACATAGCAACATGAGTGATAGTGAGTTTTGTAGACATGACAATGTTGAGATGGATGCGTGCGATAACTAAGAACTAAAAATGAAATTATCACTGCCTAGGAGTTGTCCTAATAAGAGAGAATGATGGAAAGCAGATTGAAGTGGGTCAATCATGTGCAACAAAGACTGAAGATGGCTCCTGTAAAGAGGGAAATGCTGATTAGGGTTGAAGGGCCTGAAAAGAGGATGAGAGGAAGACCCAAAAGGATTAAGGTGGTGAGAAGGGATGCGAAGGCTTGTCCATTTGTCAAGGTTAGGTCTTGGATAGGGTCGATGGGCGAAACAGGGTCTGTAAATCCAATCCCAAATAACTGAGAGGGCCATATTACGACGGCGATGCTGACTACGATCATTTGTACCATCATCATTTTCTATTAAAGGAGATTCCTATGTCATTTTCTGCATGTTGCTCTTTTCATTCTTTGCTTTGGCATGAAAGTTATTCTTCTGTTGGGAAGTACTTGAAATGAAAAGTCTTTCGCTGCATTTCCTGCCTTGTCCATTTCAGGGAAATCCTCAAGTACTTGAAATAGCTGATTAATGTCGGGGTCCAGGATGTATATTGCTTTTCTTTTCAATCAATCAGTTTTTTGTTGACTTTTTTTTTTCTCCAATCAATCAGTTGTATACCATTTTCATCTCATTTCTTCACAATGGAGTATGAAGGTTGCGCTTTGCCTGGATAGTCCTACCCTTTTCTACACATACCAAAGAAGCATTCTATATGCTACTGAAGTCCAACTCTGATAGCAGACTCATTCATTGTCTCTCATATTCATGTTTCATGCTTAAGAAGATAAAATTTGGCAGTTAACATATCATTGATACTGGTCTCATTTTCCATCTTTCAATTTGGTCAGGTCATCTATGTAGTATGCCCCTTCCCTGAACCCATTGCAGTTCTGCAGACTGTGATCGAGGCTTCTGCCGCACTTGGGTCAAACATTCCATCATCGGATAAGGAGAGAAGATCGTCATTGCAGGCTCAGGTTGGGAGAGCTCTTAGTTGCTCTGCTACCGGAGACGAGGCATCAACGTCAAGTGTTCTGACACTGTCAGGGTTCAGTATTCCTAAACTGGTCTTGCAGATTGTGAGTGTAGAAGCCATTTTTGCAGCAAGTAGACCAGTGCTTAATGAGCTTGTCATTTTGAAGGAAATCGCATTCACAGTTTACAGTAAGGCTCGACGGATTTCACGGGCCTCGTCCAGTGACATGATACAATCATCAGCCATCTCGGGTACACGTCAATCGGCATTGATGCATATGAACTCTCCTGTTCCAGGGCTTTGGAAGGAATGTGTGACCCCTCGGATTCCTGGATCATCTCTTCCGAGAGAAGGTGAACTCGATGCTGGCTTAAGGCCTGGTGCTTGGGATAATTCGTGGCAGACATCAAGGACTGTTGGGTTAAACTGTGATCCAAACAGAACAGGGGACTTCATTTATCAAGAGGACATTCGCTACTTGTTTGAACCACTTTTTATACTGGCTGAGCCCGGTTCATTGGAGCATGGAGTTTCGCCGGCTGTCTTTGGTAATGCACTTTCAGAGTCAAGTTCAAGGTCTGGAGTTGATGATAGTGGTGGGAGCTACATGCAGACTTCAACTCCAGCAGGGAGTACAGATGCCAGCCCAGGCACTATGCTTGATGGGTCAGAGCCTGACAGCTTTGGATCTAGTCATCAGAAGACTGTGAGCCTTCATTGTTGTTATGGGTGGACTGAGGATTGGCGTTGGCTAGTTTGCATCTGGACTGACTCTAGGGGAGAATTGCTTGATAGCCACATATTTCCTTTTGGTGGCATCAGTAGTCGGCAAGACACAAAAGGTTTGCAATGCCTATTTGTCCAGGTCTTGCACCAAGGATGCCAAATATTGTCATGTTCAACCCCTGATGTGGGTACTACCAAGCCAAGGGATATCGTGATTACACGAATTGGATGTTTCTATGAGCTCGAATGCCAAGGTAGTTTACTTTTTACCACTATAGCATCTTCTGTTGAGGAAGCATAGGGTCGTGATGCATCAGGTCATGTATAGTGATCTGGTTTGCCTGTTTGTTCTAGTGGGACCCATGGTTCGATGAGCCAGATTGTTGACCCAATGACACTGGATGGAGGATTTTCAAAAGTCATTCAGATGGGAAGAGCTCCCAAGTCCCAACCCTTTGATCTGTGGTCTATAAATAGATGGCTAAGAAAAATATGAAGAAGGCCAAAGATTTGATCAGGATCTTCCAGTCTGATAGTTTGCTTGGGGCATCTTCATCCACTGTGGGGCTCACGATTTCAACAGTCTAGATCTTTGAACCATGGCCACTCTATAGAGACTTGGGTGCCTAGGATCCTACAACTCCTCTGTTTGTATTGGCTTGTTTCTAATCACTGAATTGTCTCTGAGTTCCGTTACATGATATTTTGAACAGTGGCAGAAAGCCACTTGCTTTATTAGCTTGTTTCTAATCACTGAATTGTCTCTGAGTTCCGTCATATGATATTTTGAACAGAGTGGCAGAAAGCCATCTACTCAGTCGGTGGTAATGAAGTGAAAAAGTGGCCACTGCAACTGCGACGATCTGTACCAGATGGGGTCCCCTCAAGCAGTAACGGGACTTCCCTGCAGCAGCAGGAAATGAGTTTGGTTCAAGAGAGAACCCTCCCTTCATCGCCAAACCCTTCTTTATACAGCCCTCACACGAAGTCATCAGGCTTTATGAAAGGTGGTCTAGGGCAGGCCAATACGAGAAAGCAGCTCTTAGCTGGACAAACAGTGGTGGACAGTTCGAGGGGGATGTTTCAGGGGGTGCAGAGCATCACTCTAGTTGGAATTTCTGTTGATCATTGCCTCCATCTTGTCTTTCCAGCAGAAACATCTTCCCCAGGTTAGTTACATTTCAGCATCTCCAATATCTAAAACTGTTTAGAGAAATTTACTTTCATCTTTTTCCAGCTAACGAAGTCATAGAAACCAGTAGTTTTGTCTTGCATTTCTCATACCTGGATTAGAAGCTGGCTAGCAAGAGTCTATTAGAGTTGTGCTGATCCTAAATACACCTCTACAGAGCGTGTTTTTGAGCTGTGCATCAGGTGGGCCCCACTCTCTAGATGACCTGGACAATATGTCAAGCTAGTCCTCATTGGGAGACGCATATTTGTATGTTGAATGTGGATCCCTGGGAATCTTTCATAAATCCTTGTAAATCCATTAATTGTCTTCTTACATGCATGGCTCACCTGATGAATTGACTGGCCTGATTTTTTTGCCCGGGTCATCTACAGTGTGGGGGCTGCCCAGTGCCTGGTAAAGATGCCCCTTACACATGCCATTTCAACTACATTTAGATGACCTTTGGGCTTACCAAAGCTAAAGCTCGATAATCCCAAACAATTGGCCAATGAGTTTCTGGCACCCCATGTTTTGGTCCTGCAAATGTCTTGTGCACTCGCTTGCTTGAGATGTACAGTCGGATTTGCATATGCAGGTGCACAAGATCCAGACCATTCATCATGGAGGGCACATTGGAACCCTCCCTGCTCCAAAGATCTTCAGACCAGTCCACTCATCAGACGGGCCAAACTTGTATGAGGAAAACCGGACAGTTGAAAAAGACCAGTAGTGCATAATCAACCAATATATGGTGCCATGGTTTAAAAAATAGTCTGGTATTCCAAGTCGTGCCCATTTTGGTCTGAAACAGAACAATATGGGCGAGTTGTACTGGTTTTGATCCACATGCAAGTCACACTATGAGACTGCTACGTAAGTCCATGCATGCCTTGTGACTGGGCTGTCCTGATTTTTGGTCTAGTGCATGTTCATGGTGTGCCGGACTTTGTTATCTTTCAAAAAGGAAAAAAAAGAAAAAAAAGAGGTGCTGTACTTGATGAATGGCATGAATCCCTGCACCTGAGTGTGTCAATGGTCTCCTTCCATCTCACACAAGCAGGTGCACAACAGTCATCTTCCAGTCACAGTTTATAAACCGAGACTTGTAATGAGAGAGGCTGTTATTTCTTTCAGCCTCATCTACATTGAATTATACTGAGATATGCCGTCTTTGAGAACGAGAAAAACATCTTCTTGCATGCGCCTGAAAATTACAAATATACCACGGACGTTGGTATCTTGTTCTATCTACCTGTCTTACTAGAAACAGGTAAATGTCATTTCTTGCATCTCTGAGATGTGCAGCAAGTTCTCTTTATGTATTTGTGGTGTTTGCAGTAGAAAATTATTGTATATATCATTTCCGCAGGTAACTTGGTACTTATGAAATGGGACAGGTCTCCTACGTAAGGGAGCAGTGCATGTACACGTGATCTATTCCATTCCATGTAATGGGCCATGCCCAAAATAACCCATGCAACAATCCCAACTATCCGATTGGAAGCCCTTCGCTAGCTGATTGCAGACTGTTGGTCAATTTTCATTGATCACTCCTACAATTGAACAATCGATTGGAGTGGTTATTTGGGTATGGCCCACCCAGGATGTGTCCTAACAGATGAATGGTCTAGATCCATATGTGTGTACCATCCAACTCATGTCCTATTCTTGCTTCCGTGGTTGTGCACTGGGTGTTTTAGCGCATCTCAGAACGTTGCTCTTCTAGTACTGACACCACATTCTGTAGGGGGAGGAACTCAAGGTAGTGGCGTTGGCCCATCCACATATGTTGAAGGGTTCAGCCCTGTAAAGTCCCTCGGATCAATGCCTGCATCCTATGTCCTGATACCATCTCCCGGCATGCGGTATCTCCCTCCGACCCCTCTGCAGCTTCCCACATGCCTCACGGCAGAATCTCCACCCCTCGCCCATCTCTTACATAGCAAAGGGTCCGCAATCCCCCTATCGACTGGTTTTGTTGTGTCCAAAGCAGTCCCCCCTGTCCGTGGAGATTCAGCTGGCCCGAAGGCCAATGAGTGGCCTTCTACCCTATCCGTTAGTCTCATCGATTATTATGGAGGCAGCAGCAGCAGCAGCAGTAGTATACAAGAGAAAATGATGAGAGGAATCAGCAAGCAAGGGCGGAGTTTGAATGCGGAGGTAAGAGATTACGACTTGGAGGCCCACTCAATTCTAGAGTCAGTAGCTGCCGAGCTACATGCACTGTCCTGGATGACAGTAAGCCCAGCCTTCTTGGAAAGGCGGACTGCATTGCCCTTCCATTGCGACATGTTGTTGAGGTTACGAAGGCTTCTGCACTATGCTGATAAGGAGCTCTCTCAGCAGCAGCCTGAAAAGGCACAGCAAGCCTAAAGCGGCCCGGCGTAGATGTGTATGCGATCAACAACCTATTTTCAAATCTGCATACAAATTTTGTATCTTGTCCATGTATCTTATTGTATGTATATGATTAGTAACAGGTCCCCTTCATGCGAGCTTAGATCACGCTCATTTGGTATGCATCTTCTCATGTGGCCCACATGCTCAGATGGTTGCACGACCAGAGGGGGATGATTCTTGACTGCTGATTTGTGGACTACTGTCCATTCAATTACATATAGGTAGGTAGGTAGGTAGGTAGGCAGGATCGCCTGTCCACGGCGAGTTTTGGATGATGGCCCATCCACAGCGGCTGAAAAGACGGACAGCTCCAATCATCAAAATTCTTCTACATGTGGACCACATGCTGCGAGGCATGCTGGATGTGAGTGTTGGCCTGCAGATGAAGTCACTAATTGTATTTTGTAAATTTGGTTCAAGTAATTAGATTACCCCTGGATGGGGAAAAGTGAGTCTCTTGTGTTTTTATCTCACAGGCTTCCTATTTACATGCACGTGCTGATATGGCACACGTGTATGAGATCTGAGCTTTCCATCACAAGGGTAACAGTGGTTATATTTTTGTGCAAAGATGTCATTGATTCGATACGGAGGTGGGCCATAATGTAGGAAATCGTCAGTATAGATGGCTGATTCTACACGAGCTCAACCTGAGACGCCTGATTCTATGGTCATACCTAGAATGTAGCTTTACCTGATGGAAAAAAAAAACTCAGATCTTGCATGCGCTGTATCAGTACAGTTTCTTGTATTTTGAACAATTTCCCCTACATGGTAGGGCCCACTGCATGGATGGTCCAGATTGATCAGCCTGCCACACGTACAATGGTTTGGTTTCTCTACTGGTGGACTGGAAGCCCACTGTGTGATGCATGTGACATCCAAGCCGTTCATCAGGTGCACCTTGACATGTTGGGGCGACCGTTATCCAAACCGTTGATCAGTTGAAGCTCACCAGGACGTAGATAAATTCAAAAGAATCAACCTGATACAGAACTCAGGTGGGTTACAACTAGTGATTTAAGGTGTTTTCGTCATGAGTTTGCATTGTTGCTGTGGTGGGGTCCACATCATTGTGTCAACCTGAGTTTCGTGACATGAAAATGAGGTGGCTCTCCTCATGGATGGAGTGGATGTCACTCACACAATACGGTGGGCCCTACAAATCTAGAGCTCCAACAGGTTTTTTCTAGTAGGGGTGTCAATGTGCCGGGCCGGGGCCTTAAAAAACAGAAATTGAATGAGGCAGGCCCGATGCACGGGCCCGAATAGCTCAAAATTCGGGCCGTGAGCAAGACAGGCCCGGCCCCTCTTTTTTAGACACATTTGGTGCTTGTAACAGAACTTTTAAATTTCTAATATCCTCTCAACTCTCATTGGCCAGAACACACTCCGGTGATAGTTCATCACTATTTTGAAATGGTGGTGACTCGTCCTCCTCACACGTGAGACTCAAGTATGGCTATCTACACCTTCAAACTTGTGGGCCACACTGTGGATGAAGCGTATCTTTAAGACACGACTGATCAACCAATCGTAACCATCGATTCGATTGCGTCCAATATCTCAATCCAATAGTTGGTTGACAGCCCTTGTTGCATTTGACTCTTGGCATCCACATCACCTATTTGGACCGTTGGTTAATTTCAGTTCACTCATCATACTGATTGGATGATCCAAACCATTCGATCAGCAGCATGTAAAAATGAAATCAAAGGTCCCACATGCAAGATGCAAGTGTCGCATAAGGAGGATTGGAGGATGATATTTGTAGAACAGAACATGTACATATCAAAGCTGGCTGGGCTTGGCCAGGCTCGGCTAAAATGGATCAGGTAAGGCGGCCCACCTTACCAGACCCATGGACCAAGCTAAGGCGGGCCGCCCGGTCCAAAGTTGGGCTAGGCGGGCCGCCTGGTCCGTTGCTACACCTATCACCATTTAGCCATGCCCACTATATTTAATTGAATTATTACACTTGGATCCAATGGAGCATCCAAATGGAGAAAATTTTATCGTGAGGCTGCGTCCGGACGTGCACCAAAATCCTATAATTTACAATGAGGCCGCGTTTGGACGTGTGACAAAATCCTGTAATATTTACAATGAGGAAGCAGCTCTCAAATTACAATTATGGTTCCTTTCAATACCAAATTGGAAGTAATATAATGGCAATTTGGAGCCCAAGCCCTAAATATGAATACTAAAGTATGGCTGATGGCTTTCCAGGAAATCTGCTTCCGATTGCGTCCTGCTGCCTGAATGAAATAGGTCCAGGCAGGGTCTCTGTGGGGCCCACCATGATGTATGGGTTTTATCTACGCCCATCATCCATTTTTGCAGATCATTTTAGGTTATTAGTCTAATGATGAGGCAGATCCATATTCAAGTGGACCACACAGTGGGAATTGAACGGCCACCATTAAAACGTTTTTGATGGCTACAGAAGTTTTGGATCAAGCTGATATTTGTGATTTCCCTTCATCCATATCTATGTGACCTTATTAACAGGCACAGTGGGTCCTAGGAAGCTTTCAACGGTAGGAATCATTACCACAGCTGCTTCCTGTGTTGTGGTCCACTTGATACTTTTATATATCTTAAATTTAGTATTATAACATATAATAATACTAAAAAGTATATTAACGGCCTAGATAAATCCCATACATCACGGTGAGCCCTATGGAGCCCATGACTGGACCGATTTCTGTAGAGGCTAGGCAGGACACAATCCGCGTCCGGCGCTGGTGAGACGAGGGAGAACCTGAATATGGTAGAACCATCTCGTTAGAGTATACGTGGCAGGATGATGTCTCAATCGGGACTGTTCATATAGAGGGTCCTACTATGGATGGAAGATCCTAGCCATCTGAACAGTGGAATATAAATCAAGATCTCTAATACAAAATAAATAAAATGGATGATCAAATAGTGCTATTCCTTTTATGAATGGATTGGATCTTGTATTTTTGGAACGTGCTTGCATGTGTGAAATGTACACAAGCTGCCTTCTGCACGTGACAAGTGGGGCCCATCTGTTGTATAATGCAACAAACGAACGGTCTGATTGTCGAATCACACATGCTACTTGACCAGTCACAGCCGTGAATTGTAGAACGTTGGATCGCAGTTAGGCTCAATCGGATCATGGGGGGAACGATTCCGACCGCTGATTTGTGGACCACTCTCCATTCAGTTGCATATAGGTAGGCAGGATCGCCTCTCAATGGCGAGTTTTGGATGATGGTCCATCCACAGCGGCTGAAAAGATGGACGGCTCCAATCATCAAATTCTTCTACATGTGGACCACATGCGGTGAGGCATGCACGTGCTGATATGGCACACGTGTATGAGATCCGAGCTTTCCATCAGAAGGGTCACGTCGGTACTTATATTTTTGTGCAAAGGCGACATTGATTAGCTATTTAGGTGGCCCACATTGTAGGAAGAGTGAGTAGGTGGCTGATTCTCCACAATGTACTGAGTATACTCTGTGGGGCCACTATGAGTTATATGTCTTATCCAACCCGTTCAACCGTTTTAACAGCTTATTTTAGAATATGATCTCAAATTCGAAGCATAAACAAAGCTCAGGTGGACCACACCACATGAGATTGTGTGAATTGAACACATTCCATTGAAATCTTAAAGGTGACCACAAAGGTTCTGGATCAAGCTGATATTTGTGTTTTCCCTTCATCCATGTCTCTGTGACCTTGTGAAGAGGTTGGATGACAAACGTCACTGTGGGCCCAAGAAAGGTTTTGACGGTGGACATCATTAACCCCACTATTTCCTGTGGTGGGGTCCACTTGAGCTTTGGATATGCTTCGATTTTGGGCTCGACCCATGAAATGAGCTGAAACAACGGATGGACGGCGTGGATAAGACATACATTCAGGGTGGGCCTGTATAGTAGAGTTTCTTGTATATTAAACAATTTGCCTTCGGGCCCACTGGATGGATGGTCCAGATTGACACATCACTCTGCCACGTGTACAATGGGCGCGGATTGGATACTGACAAGGTCAGTAGCCAAATCGCTACTGAAGTGATGTCACCAAGCTCTGTGGACCCCACTATGATGCGTGTGTTGTATCCATACCGTCCAACCATTTTTAGAGATCGTTTTATGGCATTACAAAGAGAATGAGATAGATCTAATGTTGAAGTGGACCCCACCATAGAAAATAGTGGGAATAGTGACATCCACCGTTCAAAACTTCTAAAATACCTGCTGTAGGAAGAGCATGCAACACCTGACATCTGTGGGCCCGCAGAGAGTTTTGTGTGACATCCACTCCGTCCATCATTTGAGGGACCTCTAATTAGGACCTTCATCTAAAATTCAGTTTAATCCAATACTGAGTATGGCCACATTAAAGAAAACAGTGATCATGGGGCCACCGAGTTCCTTACATGCTATCCAAACCGTTGATCAGGTGAAGCCCACCAGAACATATGTAACTTCAAAAGAATCATCCTGATACAGAACTCAGATGGTCACACACAAGTAATTTCATATGTTTTCGTCGTGAGTTTACATCGTTACTGTAGTGGCGCCCAAATCAGTTTTGGAGTGAGTTCTGTTACGTATACGAAAATGAGTGACACTCGCACGTTACGGTGGGCCCCACAAATCTCTTGTGATGCAAGCGCTTCCTACAACAGGTTAGAAATAAAACAGTTCATGGACCCATATCCAATTGAAGAATCAGATGGTCACCATCATCCCTTCAGGTGTAAAATTGGGTCATGTTAGCATTCACAATTCATTCTGACATTTGGATGGTCTGGATTACGACACAAGCTTGCCATGAATGGTTGAAAATATAATCAGGGGTGTTAATGTGATGGGCTGGGCCCAGCAAGTGAAATTTTTCAAAATGCCAGCCTGGACAAATTCAACGTCTGAGCATAAGCCCTTGTGATATATTTGTTGATGCAGTTTTTGATACACCTCCTTCGTCCGTCACCTGCACAAGGAAGATGTGAAAGGAACCCTGGCTAGAGCCGAGGAACTTTCGATGCTTAAGTAAGTGACTGGACCACAGAGAAGGTCTTTTGTGAAGAGTTTTTCTGCATATCTTTTACCGTTGAGGTTTCCTTCTTTTAAAGGAATGGAAGGGTATGTCGTGTATGGATTCTCTTCTTGACATCTAGGAGATTTGATTTCAATTCATTTTGTGTCTTCATTTGATCCCTAAATTCTCAGGATCGGGGATCCTTTTAAAAGATATTTGGGACGGTGTTTTCGTTTACACCGTCTTTCCCTTGCTCGGCCTGGCCTTGACCGACTCTAGTAGTAGATGAATCTCAGCTGGCTGCAAGGATAGAGCTATTTGGCCTTCTGTCGGATGAAATGAAATCGGTTTTAGACCGATGTCCTTCCTTAATCCGATAGTCATCCTGATAACTGACCTTATGTGGATCGGTTTTATGGAGGGACGGGGGCTTCTAGCATTCGGGGCTCAATCGATCCCCTTAAACATTGTTGCCTCATTGACCGAGCCAACTTTATGTGTCGTACATGTTGCCTAAGGCTCTTGACTCTTTTAGTCTCGGTCGGAATTTACTTCTCGCAAATCCGAGATAAGTCTCTCCTTCGGGCTTTGCTTTGCCTCAGTCCAAACTGTTGGCTCGGATTCTTGGGCAATGTCAATAGAATTGGTCCATTCCATAACTGAGTCTCCGGACTTATCTTATTTCCCCCAACGATATTCATTACTATCAAAACCGAAATTAAAAAACCACAAAAATCATAAAATTTATTTGGAATTTGTATCTCTGATACATTATTCATAACATATTCTAGAACAGATGATTTTAGTAGTGGGCCAGAGCCTCAGGAACATGGCTCTTGACATCACTAAACACGTTGTATACGGGGCTTGGGCCTAGGGGGACTTCTTGCTTGATATCTCTGCGGATGGTGTATCGGATCTGGCCCGCCAGGAACTTGAGTCTTGATACCGCCAAACATATTGTGTATCGGATCTGGCCCATCGGGAACATCGCTCTTGATACCACCGAACATATTGTGTATCGGATCTGGCCCATCGGGAACATCGCTCTCAATACCACCAAACATGTTGTGTATCGGATCTGGCCCATTAGGAACTTGTCTCTTGATATCACCAAACATATTGTGTATCGGATCTGGCCCATTAGGAACTTGTCTCTTGATACCACCAAACCAATGGTGTATCGGATCTGGCCCACCAGGAACTTGTGTCTTGATACCACCAAACCCATGATGTATCGGATCTGGCCCATCAAAAACTTGCTTCTTTATCGGATCTAGCCCACTAGGCACTTGCCTTTTGACCTCTCCATAGTAACCATTAGACCTTTCCATCCCACTACTAAAATCTCTCACTCCATCAGCATTGCCGACATACAATGCCATGAGCACCAAACACAACAGCATTGCACCATTTTTTTTGAGTACATCTCCCATCATCACTTCAACAAAACAACTGAAAGCTTAGATTATCTTAGCCATTGGTCAGGTAGCTTTGTTTATATAGCCTTTTCTAAGTATAAGATTATGTAAGAGAAAATATATTTGAAATCGGATTGCATACTGAGTTACTAAGTACGCTTTTATCCACGCCGTACATTCGTTTTTCCAGATAATTTTAGTCGTTGAGCCGAAACTTGAAGCATGCAAAAAGCTCAATTGGACCACGCCACAGGAAACAGTTGGAATAATGACTTCAACCGTTGAAACCTTGGTTGGCCCCACAGTGATGTTTATTTATCATCCGGCATAAGATCACACAGACATGGATGAAATCAAAAAACAAATAACAGATTGATCCAAAACTTCCATGGCCTCCAAGAAATTTTCAACGGTATAATTTCAATTAACACTTGTTTCCTGTGGTGAGGTCCACTTGAGATTTGGATATACTTTGTTTTTGGTCTAGAGTCTTCAAATTTTCGTTTAAAATGGATGGACGGAGTGGATAAAATATGTAAATCATGGTGGACCCCACAGAGTTTAATCGGTACGCTTATCGTACTGAGTTACTCAGTACGTCCGCGTCCAATATATTTATATATCTTTGGACCGGGATTTCCTACCGAAAGCCTTTCGCACGAAGTTAATGCGTTGAAAGCCTTAGGTGGGACCGACCTTAATGTTTGTGAGAAATTTATGCCGTCCATCCCTTTTTAAAGATCATTTTAGGATTTGGATATTAAAATTGAGCAGATCGAAGACTCAAGTAGGCAGCACTCCAGAAAAAGTTGAGTAGGAAAATTCCTACCGTTGAAACCTCCATGGGTCAACAGTGATATTTACATGCCATCCATACCCACGAATATTTCCACTGTGAACGTTCATTCCTCACGTTTTAGGCTAACTTGAGTCGTGGATCAGTCTCACTTTTTGTCCCACGCTCAGATCCATAGCTCAACTGGCAGAATAAGTGGAGATACCTCGTTTCAACACTTGGTCTTGGCATCGAGCCCTAGCGGAGGTGGTTAACGGAGTGTGTGTACTGACATGGGTGTGTACTAACAAGCTAAACCCCCTCTCTCCCCCGCCCCCCCCCCCCCCCCCCCCCCGCCAAAAAAAAAAAAAAAAACAAAGTCTCACTTTTGTCCCTTTGTTCTAAAATGAGCTCAAAATACAGATGAACGGGTGGATTTCTCACCAACATTACGGTAGACCCCTCGTAAGAGCTTAACGCGAAAGCCTTTCGCAGGGAATCTGTCGGATATCTTTTGGATATCTTTCCGATCTTTCCGAGGTTCTTTCCAAGTCAGGAGGATCCTCCTCACGCCCCATTTCAGGAAACGGATTGGCTACTCCTCCTGCCAATAACCAATCGGTGGTAGTCGGTGCTTTGTGGGCCTCACTATGATGTAATTGTTTCATCCATGCCGTTCATCTATTGTTTCTAGATAATCTTATGTTATAAGACTATAAATTATCTATATCCCAATCTCATGTGGACCACATTACAGGAAATAGTGTTGATTGAATGTGGACCATTAAAAACTTTTTGGGGTACATAAAAGTTTTGGATCAAGTTGATCTTTGTTTTTCCCCTTCATCTATGTCACCATGACCTAATCAACAGATTGAATGTCAAATAAACAGTATCATGGGCCTTAGGAGGATTTTAATGGTGGATATCCAATCACTATTGTTTCCTTGTGGTGTGGTCCACCTGATATTCATATCCGTCTCGTTTTGGTATTAAGCTCTAAAATGATTTGTAAAAATGATAAACGGCATGGATAAAATATATACTTGATAGTGGGGCCTGCAGAGCACCGACCGCCAGCCACGGGCTAGTGACAGGGGGAGTAGCCAATCCGTTTCCCCGATTCACGTTTTCACGTGCATGGATATTTGATACTCTGGTTGCGCATGATGCTTGATATGCTGTCACTTAGAGATGGCTAAATTGTCAAACCACTTGTTTATACGTCACACTCCGAATTCCAGGTTGATTGAACGATTCTAACCTCTGATTGGCGGCCACTTGTATGTGTGTGTGTGTATATATATATATATATATATATATATATATATATATATATATATTATATATATATATATATATAGTCTCGATCTCCTACACACTGCATGAGATATTTTACACACCATCTAACATAAGTAAAAAGGATGGGCTGAGAATAGGCCCCACCATAATGCATTCATGAAATTCATCCCAATCATTAGGTTTTTGATAGAAATTTAGTAGTATATCTTAAAAATTAGGTAGATTCGTGATTCATATTGGTCACACCAAGTGAAATCGTTTGGATAGTTGGCATCCCATACACTGTTTTTGCTCATGTGGCCCACCAACCGTATAAACGTGGCCGATATTTTATACTTATGACTAAATTATTGTCACACACATCATGGATGGAGCAGACTCAAATAAACATCAAGGTGAGTCAACCTCTAACCGACTCAGTAGTGGTTGGGACGAGTTAAAGACATGGATTGCATACCGACCTTGTCAGTAACCAACAACCTTGCTAGTTGTTGGTGCTAGTGGGCCAAACGATGATGTATATATTTAATTCAAGCTGTCCATCCATTTTTCTAGCTCAATTTATGGTATGATCCCAAAAATGCATAAGATCCAAATTTAAAGTGGACCACACCACATGAAAATAGTGGTGATTAAACGGATTAAACGCTCATCATTAAAAATTTTTAGGTTTAGTTTATCTGCCATCCAACCTATTGATTAGGTCATAAAGACTTAGATGCAGGAA
The DNA here is from genome assembly GCA_021015155.1 of Magnolia officinalis. Classification (NCBI taxonomy): domain Eukaryota; kingdom Viridiplantae; phylum Streptophyta; class Magnoliopsida; order Magnoliales; family Magnoliaceae; genus Magnolia; species Magnolia officinalis. Next base: position 96,756,966 of record JAJHSJ010000005.1, on the reverse strand, counting down.
AAATACAAATATTAGCTTGACCCAAAGCTTACTTTGGCCCAAAGAATTTTTAATGGTGGGCTTTCCAGCAATCTTTCTTGTGGCATGGTCCACTTGATGTTTGGTCTCCATGAATTAACCTCTACGAGGCAATTAATGGATAAAATGGATTTCACATAAACATCATGGTGAGCCCTGTAAAAATTCAAAGGTAGGCTTTTCCTCTCTTACTGTTTTCTATTTTGTGGCCTAGTAAATCACAAATATTAGCCATATTTTTTTCACCCTACGGTTCAATTGATATCATGGACTGATTCGTCGGAATTGATCACAGGAAAACATTATTGTGAGGATCACTTACAACACACTTGTTTAAGTTGGCATGACTGGTGGTAATTTGGTGCGCAAAAGTTCTCCTGCGGTACGGTGTGCAGGAGACCATTACTATATATATATATATATATATATATATATATTATATAAGACCACTGTAGATTTTCATTTGTAGCCGTCCAATAATCATGCAGAAATCTGATAGGATCTGATCACCCAATAGAAGTAGTTATGAGTTCATGATACATCTAAAATTGTACCAATAATTCAGACCGCTTAGTTTGTATCACGTGTATGCCACATATGCAGTTTCTAAGTGTGCTTGCGTATGATCTATTGATGCCAACATCTAGATCACCCTCCGGTTGAGCTCCGGGTGCTCGGAGCAAACCCGGGTCCTGCACAAATGAAAGACAAAGGAGACCCTGGTTAAGGCAAAGGACCCTCCGATACTAAAGTCAGGTTAGGAAACTGGGTCTAAGTAGTGTAGAGTAGGGTGAGGGTGCAAGATAGTACGTACCTGTTTACGTAGAAATAATTCATATTTATACCTTAGGATTATACTAAACGTGCCTGATAATCTCGGCACGGTCATCGCCACTACGCGAGAGCTACGCGTGCGTAGTTGTTGGTCGTTACCCGGAGATCGTGCGCTAGGCATTACTCCTATTGTGCCTTACTGAGTTTGGTCATTAATGCTATCGCTAACCAGGCTCCCATCCAAGCCGACCTCATGGCTCAGATCTTGCTCGATGATCCGAGCCCACAAATGAGCCGATCATTGATGTGCAAGGCAATGAAGATCAGGTCGGAGGTAAACTGGACGGGTGCGTGATGGCCTTTTCTGCATTAGGAGCACTCTTGCAAAAGGACTTGGAGGCAGGTTGGCTCGGACATACTGCTACCGTTCCGAGGTCCTGCTCGTCGGACGTGTGACGACTTCTTCCGAGTCTCGGGTCGGTGCTGCAACTCTACAAGAGCCCTTGGAATCGCCTTGGTCGGACGCTGTCAATCCGAGGCTTTGCTCATTGGTACCTCTAAGTTAACCTCGATGCAGCTCAATTCAGATTTACTTATAATAGAAGCCCCCTACTCTTTGAGTCCGAGCTCGGACTTAGGGAGTAAATGACTTGAGGAAGCGAACTGCCGTCCTCCCTATGATGATAAGCTTAAACGAAGCGTCACAATGATGGCTTTTCGAGACCCGTGCACTATACGGCGGCAGCGGTTTCCTGTGCTTGAGCCATTGGGTGTCGAACACTTGGCCAAAGGCGTTGAGACGTTTCAGCTGAGTGAATCAGACGACGCCATGTGGACTTTGAAAGATGAAGAGGCGTTGGCGCATTGAATGCTGACTGCGCACGGCTCGGAGGATGTTAGGCCAGGCGTATCTGTAACACTCCGAATTTTCAGGGGCCGTATAGGAACTCGGCCTCCAAATTTTTGAGTGTCGTTTATATCCTAATTATGGTAATTTGTTCATAAATCAGTTTAAATGGGCAATGAAGGAATCGGCTGGAACATAAACCACAACCACAACTAATCTACTGAATTAAATGCGACTAACCATTAGAAGTCTATAAGAATATCAAACGGGTCGCACAAGGCGTCGCCTGACGAAATTTATATAGGAAATGCCCAAAGGAAGTGGTGCGCTAGTGTAACGCTACGAAAATCGGGGGTCGAGCAGGAGCCCAACTCCCGAGTTCCAACATATCACTTATGCAACATAGATAATGATAATTAAATGTCGTCTGATTAGTGCCTTAAACATGAATGAGATTATACCAAAATAACATATCATACTCCAGGGACAGTTAAATTACACAAATGGAAGACTGTGATAAGTATATGAAGCATATAAGTGATTGTATGTCTCCTGAGTATGATCATGTTACCAGGTCAAATATGTACATGTATACTTCCCAAAATGGACAAAAATGAATATACATGTGTGTTTCAAAAATACAAAATGGCAAGTGTAATGACATCTAGTCAGCATCCCTGTAAGCCCCGTCGATCAGAACACGGTCTACATAGACCCGCCTGTAACTGCATGTAGGAGAATTCCTCCTCATCATCGTAGAAGTCTGGCTCGGCCTTATACATCACGCTAGAATCTGCATCTAAGACAGAGTCTGGTTGGTGTTTAAAACACCGTCCCAGAACGTGGGAGTGAGTGATCAACTCAGTGGAGCTATAAGACAAAGGTTAACATGTTATCAAATCAATCAAGCAGTAATGATAAAGTAATACAATCAAGCATCCATAAATACTCTGGTTAATGCAAACATGATATGTATTAATGATGCATGCCCTCGCCTGCACTCCCTCTGCGATCTTCCTCTTACGGTCGCGACATGCACCCCTTCCTCTGTGCTCAACACCAACGCCAAAGGCACATGCAATGCGGTGCATGAGCGTGATTACCGAGTTCTTATTAAACCTTTTTATACAGCAGAATTGGGAAGCTAATGTACCTCCCTTATATCATTTCCTAAACAATGATCCATTCTAAGGTCGACAGTTCTAGCTAGTCTCATACGATGTTGCGGTTCCAGGTCATTACAAAGGGCTCGTCACCTCAATGCAGGCCTAGCTTATACTCTAGTTGCTACGAAAATGCTCGTCGCCTCAGCGCAGTCTCAGATTATGCTCGAGGTCACTACGAATGATTTGTCACCTAGTCGTAGGTCGACAGCTCAAATACAGTATCCCATACCACCGTATTCGGCTCACGAGCTTAGGTTACTCACTGGTCACTACGAGTGGACTCGTTGCCCCGGCGTAGGCCGACAGCTCGACCAAGGTGTCACATACCACCATGCCCGGCTCATAAGTCTTAGTGGATCGAGGTACCAAGGTTAACGGGTTTTCCACTGGTGAGTTTGGTACCTTAGATTCAAGCAGTAGCGTCCATACATGGTGAGCATGCATCGGGTCAATCGGGTTGCTTGACAAGCTCGACTGGTACGAGTATACATCGAGCCGATCGACATGGAGAGCGTAAGCACTTCGGGGTGCCTAACCACTGTTGACTAGCATCGTACGACTTGGATTCTTTAAACCTATCTAGAGTGGCGAAATGACTTCAGCCACTAACTCAGAAATCATTACTGATCGCCTGGACTACGTCGTAGCCCCAAACACACTCCAAGCAATTGTATACGCACGTAGTAGCCAAAGATAGCATGTGACAACTAAAATTAAATATAAATCTCATTTAGAGCACTTCAACGAACACATAGTGTATATGGTAGCATACATATGCATTTCAACAGTAAATCACATAGTAATAAGATAGGTTACACAAAGGAACCTCTAACTATGTATAAGGGGATTGAGAATCCTATCTTAACACCCTCATTAGGTACATCACATCAAATATTTTCTCATTTAGGTAATTTACGAAACACTTAGACTACACATATTACATACATGTGATAAATTAGTTAAAACGCATATCGTAGCAAGTCCTTCCACATAGGAATTGCCACACGTACAACCATCATGTATCCTCAAATATAAATCATGGCAAGCACAAATCATAATTCCATACCCATACAAACATTTCAACAAACACATGAAATGCATATATTTTAACATAGTTCATATATTTGTGTAATATATGGGAAACATCGTGTCTAAGTATATGTGATAGCAATCAAGTCAATCACAAATCATTGTTGACATTGAAAGCCTTGAAAACCATAACCTAAACGTTTGTAGTCCGCACCTTTCGCCAATAAACAAGTATCGAACTTAGTTTGTATGTCAAGTCTTTGTCTACGGCCCGACGGCCACATATAGCATGAAATAGGTTAGCTATTTCATCACTTACACTATTTGAAACCCTAAAACAGATTAATGTTAGGTTTTTTTTTTTTACCTAAAAACAGAATCGGAATCGCCCGTGTAGCGATACAGGAATGGTGGTTAAGCACGTGGAGCGTCAAGATCGAATCCTAGGAACGATCTCGCGCTTTCTCTCTCACATGCACACTCTCTCTTTTCTTCTCTTTCTCTCTCGTATGGAATGAGAGAGAGAGGGTTTAAGGGGCTTATATAGGCCCAGAACTGATGGGAATGGCCCCAGGGCCATGGTATACTTAGGTTATAGCCAAAAGTTGGCCGTTTCGGTCCAACGGAGTGGTTCTAGAGGCCCCTTTTCCACACAAGGTCGGACTTAAGCTCCCTGACCATGGATCTAGGTCAGGTTAAGTTTTCGGTCCGATCGGGTTTGAGGATCGATCGTAGGAGACCTATTTCAGTTTAACGGTTACCAGTGCTCGATCAGGGTCACAAGTGCACTGACGTGTATTGGACATTTTTCCTGATCCGAGGGTGTAATTGGGTCAGATTTCGACGGTCTGAATCCTTAGATTTGGCTTGCAAGCGAATTGACTTAATTCACTTAAGTTTCAGTTCATCTCCTAATCGCGTTTCTCACACACTTCTCTCTAGGCTCAAGTTGTACATTTCTGGGTACTATTAGGACTTGATTTCCGAGATGGTAGTCAAGTCTAACAAGGCGGTCCTAATCGTATAGTTTTGGGGTAATCGGACTTTCAACGCGTGGTCCAGGTCCGATACGGAAGTTTATGATGCTCCCGAGAGCAACTGGGTTTTGAGATGGATCCTAAGTTTTTAGGAAATGTAGTGTCACTGGTTCTGCTAGTTTTGGGTCTTACAGATCATATTTAAAGTGATCAGTGCTAATTTCACAGGTAATATAGTTTAGCACTTAGTTAATCTGTCTAATTTCTAAAGGATTTGGTCCTTAGTGTTTTCTGCCTAAGGTGGTACTCGGGTCTTTGTACGGATTTTTTCGAAACGTTACAGCTAGATCCCTACTCAACAACCCATAAACAACCCGCACAGTCCACGGTAAACCACCCATAAGCTGGACGTAGGAAAGCTCATCTTCCCTATCCATGCTCACCTCGCTCGGCTTGTCGAGCTCTGCCTCACCTGCATCTAGTAAAGGGTCTAGTTGGTGTTTTAAAACACCGTCCTAAGTAGGAGTGAGTAGCTAACTCAGTGAATACTATCAGCCTTAAGTTACAACAAATATCAATTATATAATGAATTTAATGAAAGACATACATTCATAGATATCTAACTAGGCTTGTTAATGTATATGCATGTACTATAATATGATGTATACCTTCACAGCAACACTCCCTCGAGCGACTTCGTCTAACGATCCGCATGACCGACCAACCACCCTCATTACGACCTCAACAGCCGAGTCGCCAAATCCTAGCTAATGTGATGCATGGATAATATTAGCCGGGTATTTAGTTAATGCCGTTCATCCAGTAGATTGGAGAAACTGATAAACCCCATGTATCATTGCCCTCAACTGGTTGCGAGGCCAAGGCCCCTCAACTGGTTGCGCGCGAGGCCAGGACCCTGCGATCCTTGATTCCATCAGGTTCCCCATCCTTGATTCAAGCACATGGGGAGTGCTGAGAGGAGGAATTGCTCGCGGTCATTACGGGGAGGCTCATCACCCCAGCGTAAGCCGACAACTCAGACACAGTGTCTCATTCCACCATGCCCGGCTCTCGAGGCAGTGGATCGGTATCAGATGGTTATCAATGGGCTTCAGTGGTTGAAGGGTGTTCTAGGTTCCATACAGACGTGAGCAGACATGGTTAACATACATGGTTGGTCAGTAAGTGGACTAGACCGTGTGAGTCCAAGCGAGTGCATGACGGAGGACATCGGGTACAAACGACCCATATAGTCCAACTATTGTCGCCCATTCGTAACAGCCTAAATCCGCTGGTCTAGCCTCAATTAGTCCTACCAACAGGACCACCTTGTCTCACCTCAGTTTTCTGACCAACCTAAGGATTTGATGGTATTCAATAACACTTCAACAAATAAGGATTCATCATCTACACGAGATGTTATGCACTCATACATCAAACATAGAAATTCGGATTTTCTATAAATGTAATTACTAACAATATAATGAAATAAATGTGTATGTGTGTTACGTGGAGTTAGTGAAGTGAACAAGAGTTATACATCATTCATAGGACAAACATACAATAAAGATTAATACAATCATGCATGTCACAAGAAAGGTTATGCTAGGATCACATATGAGATGAACATACAATACCAAATCAAGCATAATCATGTCGAAGAGCAAATAACAACACTCACTCATGTCATGGAATTTAATAAAATCATACATGGGATGAACATGCCACACCAAAATCAAACCCAATCATGTTGAAGAACAAATAAACAACATTAATTTATTTCATGGAATTTAGGGGGCCTATCATGTAGGGTCTTGGCTAGGTTCTCTCTAAATTACTCAAGCACATCATCATAATATTCATAATCATTAACTCATAGTAAAATTGGTGCTAAGCCACCTAAGAATAATAGTCTTCACCTTGATATGTTTCGCCCAACTCATGGCGCTCTTAGGGTTGGAGTTTTGAGAAAATCGTTGAAAGACCTAAACAAGCATACAAACTTGTGAGATTAGGGAAAAATAACTATTGAACCCTAGATTATAAGTGGGATTCCACACTTACCCCCAATCATTGCCGAGAGAGCTCCGACGACGGCTCCGGTTACAGCGAGACGACTAGAGAGAGGATGATATGGTGGATGTGCACCGACACTCACACCCCAAGCTCTTTCTCTTCTCCTTTATCCTCTTTTTCTTCTCCCTTTCTCCCCTTTTTTTCCTCTTGTTTCTAGGGCAAATTCGTATGGGGAGAGGGGGTGCCCAAATGAGGCCCTTTTATAATGCCATATTTGGTGCAAATGGCCCCAAGGGTTGGGTTTTTATTATACTAGCCCGATAGGAGGGTTTTTCTAGTCTCTAGAGCCCACTATGGGGTGTACATATTGATATACACCATAGGATAGTTAGCCCTAATGATGATCTACATATGGACATGTTTGACCCGCCATTTGGATACGTCAATCGACAGATATAATTAGAAGTTTGTTCAACGGTCACCGATGGTCGATCGGGGCCGCGGCTATACGGATATGAGTAAAGAAATATCCTTACTCCACGTGTGAAGTTTGGTCGTAAACCAACGGTCTGAAATTTCCAACTTTGCATAAGAGTGGACGACCCAATTCACTTATGTTTCAGCCTTTTCCTTTAGGGTATTTGCACTTCTCATGCACTTGTCCTTTGGCTCAAGTTGAACGGTTTTGGACGGTACCCAGCTCCAACTCCCGCGATGGACGTCAAACCCAGTAAGACGGACATTATTCTATAGTTTTGGAACTAGTGGCCCAACAACGAGCGGTGTAGAACTTGTTCAGAAAATTGAGGCATTTCTAGAATGAATTAGGTATTGAGATTTCTCGTGGGCAATGATTAGGGTTGGGATTAACTATGTTCATAGTGTGGCCTATTTATAAGTAGTGAAAGTGCAGATTTGGTCATGTTTACTCTAAATCGTCGGTTTTAGGCTAAAAGAGTAATGGGATTGATTCAGTCTATTAGTCAAGATCCGAGCCTTATCTAACTCGGCTTTGGTTAGATCTTTAATTTAGTTATGATTGTCATGATTAGTTAGTGATGAGTCGGTTAGATTTGGGCCCTACGTAAGTAAATCATAAGGTTAAACTTGACGTTCAAGTGATCGGGTAGATTCGTTGGCTTCCTACGGTTGATTAATCGGACTTGTACGGTTCTTTACTGGTATTACTTGTATATAAACAAACATTGAGTGTCAATGGTCAGTAAGTGATAATATAAGTTAATTATATTTAAAAAAATAAGAATTTTTGGAAATCCAAAACAGTGAAAATCCAAGATGTTACAGTATCGCGAGTCGCCACATATACGGTCAGGCTCGGATTCGAGCCGCTTCAGCTTCGGAGACAGTTGTCTGTCATGATTGCGGACATAATTGTGGACGGCTGGCGCGGGCTATAAAAGTCTCAAGACTCTTCCATTTGAACTCTCTTACATTCGAGTTCATTTGAGTTCTTCCGATTTTTATTCTTCTTCCTGAGATCACCTGCTGCCGGGAAAGGGTTTTGCACACCGGAAAGTAATCTACTCAGAGGATTATCTGCCCGGAAAAAGAAGTTTGCCCGGAGAAGAAGAAGCTTGTCCGGAGTTCTCTACGAGTCTCCCGCTACCCCTTCCTTACTTTAGTTTTTCTTTCGTCATGTCGAACAATTCGGATGAGGTCCATGTGGTTGAAAATGGGTCTGAGCCGGAGTGTATAGACTTCAAGCGCAAGGGTTCGAAAGGTCCTCTCAAAGCCATTCCGCTCTACCCTTCGCCCAAGAAGAACATTGGTGCAAAGTCCAAGGGTTACACCAAAGGGTCAAGGAGGGTACCCCGAGATCCTGCTGGGAGAGCATTGGCCAAGCCCTTGGGAGGCCGATCTGAAGCTACTGTTCCAGGGGACTCGGTTCTAATCAAGTCTCAGATGGCTCAACTCTGCGCAGAGTACCAGATCCTAGACTCTGTGCACATCAAGGCCCCTTTTGCCCTTGATGCACCTGGAGACCCCTCTGATGGAGAAGTGGCGGTCTTCGTCTGCGCTCTTCGGTGCGGATTACAATTCCCTCTCCACCCCTTCGTGTGCACATTGATGGCGCAGCTGAGGCTGGCTCCAAGTCAGCTCATCCCGAATGCAAGGTGGATTTTGGTGTCCTCTTACATCATCTGGTGAAAGCTGAATAGCTAGGAGTTGTTGTCGGACGAGTTTCTGGCCATGTACTAGGCCAAGCACTACTCAGCTGAGTCGTGCTGGTACTACTTCTCCACAAGGGCTCAGCATACCCCGGGGCTCATCACCAAGCTCCCCTCTTCTAACAAAGATTGGAAGGGAAAATGGTTCTGGGCCTCGGGAGAATGGGAGGCTTTAGCATCCAAGCTTGGACACCTAAGGGTCAGAGTACCCACAAAGTTTGCCACCCTATGTAGACTTCTTTAAATTCGAACTACCTTCTTTTTTTTCTCTACTCGTTCTTTATTCTAACCTCTGTTTATTGCTTGCAGACTACCCAAGAAGTCCGCCAGAACTATCCTCTCTCCTCCGAGCTCAGGTGGCCAGGGCTTCGCTGCTCAAGGAGCAGGACCGCATCTGGCACAGCCTTATCAGCCCGGACAACCTCACGTGGTCCAGTTTTAGTAGATTTAAACCTCCCCCCCCCCCCCCCCCCCGGCTTATGTAAGCCTCGCAACTTCATGCGTCGTGTTAACTTTCCTTAATAGATAGAACTGACCCGAGTTTTTGTGTTCAGGTATGGCTGAGGCGTCTGGCTCGAAGAGAAAGAGGGGGCGGTGGTACGCCCTCCTCTCGACGTCACATGTAGGGGTGTACACAAACCGGGCTAGCCCGGTTGGCCCGCTCGACTCGGCCCGAAAAAGCTCGACTCGGCCTGACCCGGAACTGAGTTCCGGGTCAGGACGGGTCACTTTTGTAAGCCCGTTCTGAGTTCAGGCCGAGTTCGGATCTGACCTAGTTCAGCCCGGCTCGACCCGAAACCCGACTCGACCCGTCCCGACTCGCCACTAAGTTATATATCCCTTAAAAAACAAAACCTAGGTCGCTATCCCCTTTCCCTTTTCAGAGAACGCCCGACCCCAGCCGTCCCCACCAAACCCACTCCCCTGCTCGTTCTCTCCCTGCCCGACCCCACCAAATCTCTCTCTCTCTCTCTCTCGTCCGGCGACCAGCAGAGGCCGTCTGCCTCTCTCTGCTCGTCCAACCAGCAGAGGCCGTCCGCCTCTCTCTGCACGTCCGTCCGTCCAACCACCAGAGGCCGTCCGCCTCCCTCTGCTCGTCCGACCAGCAGAGGCCGTCCGCCTCTCTCTGCACGTCCGACCAGCAGAGGCCGTCCGTCCGTCCAACCACCAGAGAACCTTCGCCTCCCTCTGCTCGTCCGACCAGCAGAGGCTGACCGTCCAACCACCAACGACAACGAGTATGATCTCTCTCTCTCTCTCTCAGTTTGAATTTCAAATCTCATCTCTCTCTTTTTGGTGTTTATGCTCTGAACATTAAACGAGTATGATCTTTTTTTTTTCCCTGGTTTGGATCGGATCATGATTTTAGTAGTTATTATTATTATTATTATTTGATGATTTTAGCAGAGGCCGTCCGTCCAACCACCCACTGTATGTGTTTCATCTATGTCGTCCAAAAGGTGGGCCGCACCCTGCTGACATCAGGAGAGCCACGCGTTCAGTAGAAAATCGGGTGGGCCGCACCCTGCTGACATCAGGCGGGCCACGCGTTCAGCAGAAAATCGGGTGGGCCGCACCCTGCTGACATCAGACGGGTCACGTTCAGCAGAAAATCGGGTGGGCCACTCCATTTTATGGGGGGTTCGAATCTCAGTGGGCCCCACCGTCTCGAAACAGTGGGCCATACGTGGAACCCACCAAGCAGATTGGCTGGTGTATGTTGCCCAGCAGCAAATTGCTGGTGCTGTGACATCAGCAAGTTTTGTGGAGCCCACTTGATTCATGTGTTTCATCCAGCCGTCCAGCAATCTGGACAGGTGAGCCCACCTTGATATGTATGTATTACAAACCGTCTATCTAACTGACAGAAAATGAAGCAGAATCAATTTCTTTGGTGGGCCACGTATGTGGGCCCCACCTTGATGAATGCGATTCATCCAAACCTTCCATCCATTTGGTGACCTAAAATCTTTGAATTCAAGTGGTGTTGTCCACGTGAATTTTGGAATGATCTTTGTTTTTTAATGTCCATTTGTACTATTGTGATGCATCTTCTGAATGGATTGGATGGTATATACAAAATACAGCAGGCCTCATTAATCCATTGGAAGAGTTTAATGCAATTGCTCCATGTGTGGCCTGACACGCCTTTGTTTTTTATATAATGCTGATATTGGTATTCTAGGTGAACTTAAAAGGGTGTGAATTATGAATGGATTTGATGTAGGATTTACACAGTGGTGGGCCCACATGCAACGTGTAGAGTTCCAAGGTAGAATATTCTACATTGACCAGGGCTAAGGGAAGAATGCTAATTCCCAACGCCACATTTCAATGTCCAAACACGAAAACACTACCATTGCCAATAAGATAGTGGATGAAGGATGTTCAAATTTCTATTATTATATTGGTGGTCCAATCAACACCTTGAATGGTTCTGGCTATTAGTCTATTTTGGGAGATTTGATAGAATACATCTCATTGTATTCTAATAAAGATAGGCCAGGACTCCCCCCTAGCTGTTGAATTTTAGTTATTATTATTATTATTATTATTATTATTATTTTAACAACTCAAACCTATTTATGAGATAGAGATCCCTTCCTTTGGGAATTCTTAAAAGCTTGTATATTCAATATTTAAACCCTTTGATTATACAGAGGCTCTGATGACCGTTCATGTTCAAAGTAAAATGGTTAAAGAAATTATCCAACAATTGATATTTGTTGACAGATCTTCCAAGCTGGGGGAAAATTTCTAGTACCTTGTCATGGTTTTATTACAGGTTTGAGATAATTCAGATAAGTTGATATGCCTTTAGCTTGGCTTCCTTTCTAGAAAGCTCCACATGTCTTCTTTTATCACAAATGTTTTATGTTTTTGTTAGGTAGTCTTAATCTATGCTTATACCAATTGCCTATTAGATATATTTTTATATTTTTTTGTTCTTGTTGTTATAGTATAGGATAATCAGTTACCCATTTGAGGATTTCTATGTTGTCAGACATAGATTAAGTGTGTTCATGGATGCATAGAAATTCTCAAATTGTCCCTTTTTGGACAGTTCAATGTTGGATAGATATTAATGTTTTCATTTATTCTAATTTAAATGCACATGCCTGTTTCGGTTCGTCTCTCCTAATTCTCTCTGGATATATTTCTTGCATTTACTTCCTCATCAAATATCCACACTTTGTGTGTGGATAGTTGACGTGTGAATCAAATCCAAGATTAATATATTCTGGAGAGATAAGGGGAGATGCTGCCGAAATTTTGGCGTGGCATTTAAGTTGAATAATGAAAGCATTACTATCTATCCAGCATTGAATGGGTAACTGATTTATCCGCTTAGGAAATTCTTTACTAAGGTCCAAGGATAAATGAAATTGTTTCATATCTTTAGATATGGCTAGTGAGGATGAAGTCCCACCTATGGCTACCCCTAGTAGCAGTGCCGGTGCATCAGCCACATCATCACTTGTTGTTGAGGGAGAGGGGTCTTCAGTTGTAAACAAAGGAAAGAAACGATCAGCTATTTGGGATGATTTTGAAGAAGTAGTAGTTAACAATGTCCCCAAGATCAGATGTATGCACTGCAAAAGTTTATACACCAAAAGTGTCGGTGGGTCGACGTCTCATTTAAACAGACATAGAAAAAGTTGTGTAAAGAGACCTAGACTTCCACGTTCAGGCCAACAATTGCTATCGTTTACAAAGTCCGAAGGATCTGCTTCTGAAGGTACAGTTACCACTCATAAGTTTGAAAAAGGGAAGCTGAAGGAGTGGTTTGCAAAGCTTATTATTATTGATGAGCAGCCATTTAAGATGGTAGAGAGTGAAATATTTATGGGATACAGTAAATACCTTAATCCTCAGTTTGAGAAGGTCTCCCGTGTTACTGTGAAGAGGGAGTGCATGAAGATGTATGCCAGTGAGAAAATGAAGTTGAAAGCAGTTTTAAATTCGATTTCAAGGGTAAGTTTGATGTCTGATATGTGGACGACACAAAATCAAAGAAAGGGTTACATTTCATTGACTGCACACTATGTTGATGAAAATTGGAAACTCTGCAAGAGAATATTGAACTTTCGCTACCTTCCACCTCCCCATTCCGGTTTGGTTATTTCAGATTGCATTTACAACTGTCTACGAGATTGGAGCATTGAAAAAAAAGTCAGTTCATTAACTTTAGATAATGCTTCCACAAATGACAGTATCATACAATTCTTACGTAACCAGTTCAAGGCAACCGACAGTTTATTTTTTGAGGGAAAAATATTTCATGTTCGGTGTTGTGCACACATTCTCAACATAATTGTACAAGAAGGGTTGAAATCAATTGACCAAACTATAGAGAATGTGAGGGAGAGTGTGAAGTACATAAGAGGCTCGCCGTCAAGATCGAGTATATGGAATGACATCGTCCAACGTTTGAATTTGACGTCTTAAAAAACGTTGAAGCTAGATGTATGCACACGTTGGAATTCCACTTTTGAGATGTTGGATTCAGCCCTAGAATTGGAACATGCCTTTCCAGAATATGCAGTGCGTGATAAAACATATGCTTGGTTGTCTACTGATGATGATTGGAGCAAAGCGAAAGAGGTTCACAAATTTTTGAAGGTTTTTTATGAATGTACGAAAATATTCTCTGGCAATAAGTTTCCAACAGCAAATATGTTTCTTCCATCTGTGTGGAAGATCAAGGATGCCCTGAAGAAAGCTGCTGATGACGGTCCATTTTTTCTCCAAATCATGACAGGTGGTATGCAAATGAAGTTCGATAAGTATTGGGATGATTGTCATATGATAATGTCATTAGCTGTTGTTCTTGATCCTCGGCGCAAGATGAGTTTTGTTAAGTACATCTTCACGAGGATTTATCCTACTGAAAAGGCAATATCTGAAACTTCGAAGGTTCGTGATGCAATCGAAGCATTGTACAACGCGTACACAACTACAGTGTCCACACCAAGTGCTTCTGAAGTTAGATCGCAAGTTGTTTCAAGCGATGATGCTGATTTCATGTCTTTCTTAGCAAAAGAAAATACAGACACAGACATGAAAGAATCAGAGTTAAATATGTATCTCAAAGAGTCGGTCGTAGTACGGCAGGATTCAGAGTTCGATGTTTTGGACTGGTGGAAATTGTGAGTTAGTGAAGGAAAATATCTTATACTATCGACGATGGCACGAGATATTTTATCAATTCCTATTTCAACAGTGGCATCGGAATCTGCGTTTAGCACAGGGAGCAGGGTCGTGAGTAAGACTAGAAGTTCCCTTGCACCAGATACAGTGGAAGCATTAATTTGTACACAAGATTGGTTGCGTCCGAGTCTAGGAGGTGATCTTGATGAGGAAGAGGAGGAGAATGTGAATGAAGCCGCAACACATGAAACAACAGCAATATGATGGATGTTTGGGATGAATTTTATGATTTTGTTAGTTTAATTGAATTTGCAAATGTTGTAATGGGTACTCTTTTAACTTTTATTTTTATTTATCTGTTATGTTGATGGATATTATGCAAGCTGCGTAATGAATTTCTACATCTGTTTGCTGACTTTTATTTTTATTTATCAGTTATGTTGACTTTTATTTTTTTTAATCCATAAATTGCTTTTATCTTATGTTGGATTATCGGTATTTCATTATTGTTAAAAAGCCTAAAATACTTTTCCAACACGATATGTAGATATGTCTTCAAGCGAACCATCGGTTAACGTTTGGGACTATGGTTCCTTATTCCATTCTCTAAAGTCTGAAAAGTTCAAGATTTTGTGTAATTTGTGTGGAGCGAAGTTTGTTAACAAAACTAATCGACTCAGATTACACTTATCCTGTCGGGGTGGAGATGCAAGACCGTGTCCTAAACCTCAAAAGAAATCCAAATTCTTTTCCAAGCAGTTCTTGATTCAAACAAAAAAAATTTCACTCCCCAATCCAAACATTCTGAGGCAGAGAAGGAAGCTAAATTGTTAGCATTGGAAGAAGAACAATTTCAACTCGCCTTAAAGCGTAGTATGGAAGAGGCTTCTACACATCAGCGATGTCCTCCAAGACCACATGATGTCGAAGCAGGTTCAAGCTGCACGGGTAAAAAGAAAAAAAGTAAAAATTCAGCTAAGTTTCTCTCCAGTCTGGGTGCGTTTTACAGGACATTGGGAACTACGTATAAATCTTCTCACAAAAATAGTTTGAAAAATCTAATTCAAACTATACAAGAGGAGGGCGATAAAAAGATATCTCCACCTTCTGAAGAGGGAGAGGTGAATGAGTACATATATGAAGATTTAGATAGCAGCAGCTCGGGCTCAGATGAATCTCCTCAACAGTAGTCACTAATGTATGGACTGTATTCAGTTTGTATAAAATGTTTTATTTTATGCTTTGTCAAATATATGTAAATGTAGTAAAATTATAATATATCCTCTCTCTCTCATGAACTTGTAAATTGTAATGGGACGCGGATTACTTGCCAAAGCCCTTCCTATAAACTTGCCGTAAGTTTCGAAACTAGCCCGAACTCGAAGGTTCGAAACTGGCCCGAACTCGGGTTTGAAACTGGCCCGAACTCGAAGGTTCGAAACTGGCCCGAACTCGGCCCGAACTCGCGCTGGCCCGGTTCGGGCTAGAGATGTTGGCCCGGTGACCAGGCCCGGTCCGGTTCGGACTTGTGTGGCTGTTGAACGGGCCTGGATGGGCTGAGGCTAGTTCGACTCGGCCCGACCCGTGTACACCCCTAGTCACATGGCGGCAGAGCCTCGGGTCAAAATCATGACCCGAAAGAAGAAAACCCCTGCCCCTTCTCCTACGACCGAGCTTGCGACAGTTGAGCCAGCTGTGGCGGAGGCGGTTGTAACATCTATCCCAACACCCATCCTAGCCTCCAAGGCCCATTTACCACCACCCTCGGGATTCGGAGGGAGGCAGTGGGAGAGATTGCTGCAACAGATTTCTCCCATGTCTCAGGCGATCCCGAGAACAATCTCGTGTTCACCGCCACGGAGGTGAATGCGATCTTCCTTGGCAGAATCGACGCTCTGAGTTGACGTCACCCAATTCTGTGGGCCCACCATGATGTATGTGTTATATCCACACCGTCCATCCATTTTGCAAGATCATTTATAGCATTGCCTAGAAAATGAAGTAGATACAAAGCTTAAGTGAATTATACCATATAAACAATGAGTACTATGATTTCCATTGTTGAAACCTTCCTAGGGCCCACAATAATGTTTATTTATCATCTAAACTATTCATAAGATCACATAGACCGCGATGAAGGGAGAAAACAAATATCGGATTGATCCAAAACTAATGTGATGTAAGTAAGTTTAGATGTTCAATCCCCACTTTGGTGTGGTCTACTTAAGCTCTGAATCTTTCTATTTTTTAGCTCAAGCAAAAAAATAACGGAATAATTTAAATATGACACATGCATCATAGTAGGGTTTACAAAACACCTACGGGGCTCACTTTTACGGCGTGTTAGAACTTGGGCTTATAGTTAGGCGGGTTCAACCCAACCAACCTATGACCGACCTAACATTGGGTTGGGCTTAGGCAAGATGTGTCAGGTTCAATCTTGGGCTTGGACTATACAAACACCAACTCGATAAAACTTCAGTTAGGCTCAGGTTAAGGTCTTGGGTTGCCTGACCCAACCCAAACCCAATATATGAGTTCTTTATAAATTATAAATCAGTGCCGATCATATGTGTTAAAGGCACACGAAATTCCAATGTCGTCAAGTTTCATTGGTTGACATGATTTCCAATGACTCAAGCTAGCAAGATATGCTAGATTTCTATATCCCAAATATACTTTATGCTGCACAACATGACTTTTAAAGTAGTTGTCCTGTATTTTAGTTTGTTTGTTTAGAAAAATAATAAATTTCTTTACCATAAATAATTATATATATAATTAATAAATTTATAAGTAAAAAAATAAGATGTGTATTGAAAATATAATAGACTGATGTAATAATAAATATATTATCATATATTCACCGACCAACCCAATCGAACCCACTTGGGTTAGGCCTGGGTTGAGAATTCCCAACGTGAGGCTGGGCTGGGTTGGATTAGGGTTAAAGTATATACAGGAACTTTGGGTTGGGCTAGGTTTGAGCACCAACCCACCCTACCTTCAGCCCTAGTTAGAACATAGTCCAAAAATTTAAAGCAAATCCAAATCTCAGGTATGCCACACACAGGTAACAGTGGTGATTGAACAATCATCGTTAAAAACTTTTCATAACTCATTATAAGCAGATACATGATGCTTATTTTCCATCCAATCCGTTGATAAGATTAAACAGACATGGATGAAGGTAAAATACAAAGATCATTTGATTCAAAACTTTCGTAGCTTATTAAAAGCTTTTAATGATTATTCATCACTTTTTCTAGAGACGTGGTAACACCAACTAATGTGTTAGTCGATCGGGTAGCACGTAATCCGCTTCGTTAGTGAATCACCACTGTTTTAAAAATGGTGCACCGTATTACTATCGTGTACAAATATCCGAAATAGCTGATCTATTCAGAACTAAAACCAGGAAGCCACGTTGTAGTCTGAATCCCTTACATGCCACGTGTCAACTCCACCCCTATATAAGGACCTTCTCACACGTTCTTCTTCCCTCTAACCACCAAAGACCCCTCCATCCTTTCTAAAAATCCAAGTTCTGGTTTAAAAAGGAAAAAAAAAAAACTCTATATATCTTGATCCCAGAAATACAAGAAAAATGGGCCACTTTTGGACTGTGATCAACGCTCTCCATTCCCTAGCAGGGTAATTCCCAAAACCCAATTCCTCAATTTCATGGAAATTTATTTTTTCTTAAATATTAGATTTTTGATTTAAAAATTTCTATTATTTGCATGCAGGCCTACTGTTACGCTCTTATATCCCTTGTAAGAGAATTCAATGTCTTATAAGTATAATTTTGATATTTTCACCCTTGAATTTGATAATTATACCCTTACAATAGTGATTTGGTCATTGTATTTTATGTCTTTGTGGTGACTAAATGAATCATTGTTGGATGGTACTATCAATTTTGAGGGGTGCGAATGTTTAATTTCTCTATTTTATTTTATTTTTTATTATTTTGATTGGTGGCAGATATGCGTCGGTCCGGGCGATCGAAAGCCCGTCGAAGCTGGATGATGAGCAGTGGCTGGCATATTGGATCTTGTATTCATTCCTAACGTTGATGGAGATGGTCGCGGCGCCAGTTTTAGAATGGTAAGGATGCGAACACACATGGATTCATTCTAAAATGTGCCTGGGGGTTCATCTTTAGAACCCATGGCTCGGATCTGATATAGGAGGGTTATGGTTTCGTGAATGGTTGTTACCATGCGCATGTTAGTCTTGCCCCCGTGTGCTTTTGTTAACGTGGGCTAGCTGCATTTCTTGTGGGAATTGATGGTGCAAGTGAAGAGAGATTGACGTTGGTTTTCCTCGAATGGTCTTGCTAACGTGCGCATTTGTGGCACTCTCGTGTGGTTCTGCTAACGTGCGCAGGGGTGGCTATTTCACTTGCAACAGAAACAAACATCAGGTGCCTTCTGTTTTTCGCTTCTTTTGGGACAGCCATGTGTTAGCTTCGCCCCGTGTGCTTTTGCTAACGTGCGCCGGTGGCGTTTCTTGCGTGAACTGAGTTGGCAGTGCCCATCAGCCCGTGTTACATTTTATTTTATTTTTTTAATCTAATACTTTTCTAACATGGCCCTTGATCATTTTGGAAATTCCCAGTTGGTTTTGCTAACGTACGCCCAGGGTTGATATTGCTTTTCTTCTTCTTTTTTTTTTTTTTAAAAATTTATTTAAAGGATACCCATATGGTATCAGATGAAGGTAGTGCTCATAGCGTGGCTGGTGCTGCCTCAATTCAGAGGGGCTGCTTTCATATACGAGCGGTTTGTGAGGGAGCAGTTGAGGAAATACAACACAAGAGTAGGGAAAGATCACTACCCATCCGACGGCTACAACAAATTCGCTGAGTTTGTGTCAATCTCCCCTGAGAAGGTAGTGGGCCCCTTTCCTTTAAAAAAACAAGATAAAAAAGAAATACTGTAAGTTATAATGCTCCTAGTTGCATTGGTTCAATTGGACAGTTGGATCGATCGATCTGAACCATCCATTAAGTTAAGAAGATGTTTCATGGGCTACCATGTAAAAATTGCCTTGATCGGACAATCTAATCCATCCTTTATTTGGCCTTATTTGCTACATCCATCCATTTTCGAAACCATGGACGAGATGGCCTTATTTGCAGCTCGGATGTCTTCTTGGACACATCCCTTGAACTCTTTGGTTGTGGTGTTCTTATGAGCTCCATGGCTCGAAACGGGCTCTTATTAGGTGGGACCTATAGCTTTGCTGCACCACAGTCACATGTGTACATTGAGCTAAACCGAGTCGAGCTGGCCTCAGCTTAACTCGGCTCAGCTCGATCCTCGAGCCTGACTGGTCAGCTCGGCTCTATTCGGTCAGCAGCCCGGGACGGTTCGAGCCAAGTTCGCCTGTGCAACATTTCGACAAACACTTGGACTATACTTTCAAAATCTCAATGTATGTAAAACAACAACAATGATTTTCTAGGTATTTTATCGAACACCTTCTAAGCAACATAAAAATCAAGAAAAAATGAGTATTTGTTTCATATACATACTTTTCTTACCACCAACCATACTTCATTGAGTCATTTCATCAAACACTTGGTGAGCAACATCAATATCAAAGTAATCGAGTCACCAAACTGATTCGATCCAAGTTCGATTCGAGTCGAGTCAAGCTAGGGCCAACTCGAACTTATTTTCGAGCTTAAAAAATCAGCTCGACTTGGCTTGAAGTCAGCTTTGAACTGAGTCGAATCGAGCTTTTTCGAGTTGAGTCGAGCGAGCTAACCGAGCTAGCTCGATTTGTGTACACCTCTATTTTTGAGTAGTTCATAAGGTGGCCCCCCCATAGTAAAACCATGCTTTTCCACTCACGAGGTTGACCACCCCTGTCGAATGGACGGTTCAAAAGAACTTATCAATTCAACATTAGAGTTGTGGCCCACTCGATGAGTTGACATGTTGGGATTAGCATAAGCACACACAACAAAATTCAGTAAAGTAATCATAATTGTACAAACAAATCCAACAAGAAGTCAGTCTAAATTTTACGTTAAAAAAATGTTATCGGAAAAGAAATCATGACACAAAGCGATAAGTAATGCACTGTAAAAGTAATATTACAAGAGAAATGATCTTATAGATTCGAGCAATCCTCAAACATCTTTTGAATTTCTACTTATGACCTTGAACCATTTTAAACAACTTAGAAAGCCCTAACCATTTTTCTAATATTATTACAACCGGTAAATATATCACTCAACCAGAATAGGAAACAAATATTACACTTATACAATTCAGCGTGTACTTTCGACGAGTCCTTCAATGGCATCGATAGCTATTAAGGACTAGTCAATGACATCGAAGATCACTAAATGCCATCAAGTAACAATTTCTAAAACTGTCCAGCAATAGCTGAAATTTTTTTAGATTTTCTCGATGAGATCAAGTGATCTCCCGATGACATCGATAAGTTTTTTTTATAAACGAAAATAAAATAATTAATAGACAGCATAACCATCATTTTTTTCCTACTTGTGTTTATATATCTTCACAGCGTGGGCTTCCTTTTGCACTGCTCATATGTCCTAGCCACCGATCATTTAGCACACGTGCTGTAGTTGAAGGTGTGTGTGGTGCTGGCATACCTTTGCAGTTCATGGAACACTTTTAGCCAAAAATTGAAATGCCTACTAAGTTACTCAGCACACTTTTATGCTAGTTTAGTCCATCGTGAATGCATGTAGTTTATCTGCATTGTCTGTTAGCTTTCCCAGCTCAGCTCATTTTAGGGGTTAATTCCAAAACTGAAACATATCCAACGCTCAAGTGAACCCCACCACGGGAAACAGTGGAAATAGTCATTTATACCATTAAACCTTGTTAGTTCCCACTGTCATGTTTATTTATCATCTAAGTTATTTATAAGATCACGCTGACTTGGATGAAGGGAAAGCACAAATATCAGCTTGATTCAAAACATTTTTGTTTATTTGTCATCCAATTTCTTGGCATGATCATACAGAAATGGATGAAGCGAAGATACAAATATCAGCTTGATCCAAAACTTTTGTGGCCCTTGGGAATTTTTCAACAGTAGATGTTCAATCAATTCACAGTGTTTCTGTAATGTGGCTCACTTGAGCTTTGTATATTCTTTATTTTTGGGCTCAAGCCCTATTATCTGGTAAAATGGATGAACAGAGTGGATAAAATACATAAATCACGGTGGACCTACAGTTTACTCAGTATGCAACACCTCAAAGTGGGCCCCATTTGTTTGTATTTGGGTGCTGGTTTAGTTGTTCTGAAAAACAAGTGATGGCCCAATCAATCAATCAATCTGGACTGTCCATCGTATCCAACCCAAACTTCATCGTGGCCACCATAATAAATCAGACTTATAAGGAGATCCAATTCATTGATCGGTCATTGTGAATGTCTGATCAAACTTCAAAGTGATGCCTTATAACCATATATAATCCAAGACGGGACCCACCAAGTGGGGAGTTCAAATTGTTGATTCGATTTATTCTATTTCCTCGCAGACGATCTCAACGTCCATTTCATAAGTTATGTATGTCATCTCTCTATGGTGACCCATCAAATGTGCGTGTAATTAACTAATAGGCAGTCCAGATCAATCGATTGGTGTGTCCACTTGCAGCACTGCATTTTTTAAAATCTTTTTTTTTTCTTTTTTCTTTTTGGAAAATGCATCTTGCGTGCATTGAGACATGCATTTGATACGTGCAGGTGGAGCACGAGGCGCATTGAAAAGGATAGCCTTCTCTTTTTTATATCCATATTTCATGTGTTTTTTTTTTTTTTTTTTTTTTTTTTTTTTTTTTTTTTTTTTTTTTTTTATGTAAAATGTCCAACCATTGGACCACAAGTTGGTGGACCACCCAGATGACGACCGACACCCTATTAAGTGAATGTGAGATTCAACCCTTCTAATAGGTTAGACTCCACAAATGAAATTGAGGATCAACTGCCCCATCTACTCACCAGGTGGTCCACACCATAGAAAACCATGTCTAGCCATTGATAAATAACAAGTCAACGAGTAGATGTGGCTGAGATTTTCATGATGCAATATTCATGGTGGGGCCAACCTATTGAACGGTTTAGATCTTGCCCTTACGTGAAGGTTGGAAGTTATCGGGTGGGTGGACCGTTAATTTGTGGTCCAACCTCACACCTCATTATCATGACACACGTTGTTTTGTTTGAGACCATACAGTACACTTCTGGTGGATACTTTTGTGAACTCATGCAACTATTTTTTTTTTTTTTTTTTTATTTTTTTTATTTTGACCTTTTCTTTTCTTAATGTGCGCCGTGTGGGTGAACGTGTTAAGGTTCGCATAGATGACTTTTCATCCATCCGGACCATCCAAAACATACTTCACCTCTTGGATAATAAATGGTCCAAAATTAACGGCGATTAGAGCCCTTGAACTTCTGACCACTGGAAACTTTCTAAACCCTTTTAGAGCACTTGAAACCGTTACCCAATTTATCTAACGGTTGGCTCCATCTAATCGGTGCTGAGTTTGAGCTAAGTCCCAACAGGTGCCAGATGGCCAATACAATTGAACGATCAAGATTTGATATTCATCCATCGGACCCGATTGGGAGAGTTTTTAGATCAGGTTGGCCATCGGACCATCCAAAAGGACTCATCACGTGTGCATCTAATTGGCTTCAGAACGTCTTCTAAAATTCGTGTACCTTTGCTGAGTGTACCAAAGTCAAGTGATTAATGAACGGTTAGGATGATCCCGTTGGGGCTAGTTGTGGGATTTGATCCATTCATGAGGCAATCGGACGGTTGTGATTTTTTGGGCTGATCAATCAGACGACTCGGATTCGATAGTGAGATTCCGGTTTTTGGGTTATAGCTAATCTAGGAGGTCCCATCTCCTCAACGGTCCAGATGGTAGCCACTATATTGCACAGATTTGATGATCTCACAGGTGCAATCGATGGACCATCTCCAGTTCAATGAAACCGTTAGCAATTGGCAATATTAGCTGGTGGCCATTAATCAAATTCCTTTTGGCCTTTCATTAGACAATCCCATCCGTCCAATTGGTGGACGGTTGAAGGAAAGGAGGGCAATGGTCCAAATTTCACATGTATCCGTTGGAGGAATTGGAACTATCTAATCAAATTTATTTCTGAACGTGAAATCGATCTACAGTGGGGCCCACGATTTAGACGGTTTTGAATGATTGAATGATTATCATGTTTTTCTCAATTTTGAGGACAGGGCTGATACGGCTATATCATTCATGGAGCTGATATAGGTCATTTCGGCCCTTGACTGGTGCTGCTTACAAAACTTTCAACGGCTGGATGGGTGGGCCATGAATAATCCACTTTGGAGAAAACAGGAAAAATACTCCACTATAACATTCATACACTGGATGGTATGATTCATCGAAATCTACAAAGTTACGATGGAGATTGCTTGGTGGGTCCCATGGGTCCCATCACATCAATGGTCTTAAATGATCCCGGGTCATGACTAGTCAGATACGACTGATCTGAGTTGACTCGGGTTGGGTATATCTACGAGTATGAGTTCCTCTAATGTATTTCTGACTACCAACACAATGGTTGGTTTGGATGAAACATACTTTTTTAGTTGGCCCATCGATTTTGTTTTTGATTGTTGGACTGGTTTAGGCTATTTATAGACATGGAACTATGCAAATTAATTGTTGAACATTTTCATATTTTGCTGCCCACATCCATGTACAAGGCTCGCCATCAACATGCCATCATAAATACTTGCATGGCATACATGTATAAAAGGGTAGGTTAGTCTAGGCTGTCTAGCTGGGTGGAAACTCTCATGCAAATCTTAGAAAAAAAATTATATTTTTCATTGTTTTATTTATTTTGTTTTGTAAATACAACATGTATTACTAGTGAACTCATATGATTCCTTGGGCAGGGATTTTGTTAGTGGTAACTTGAGGTTGTTTGGATGGAAGTAAATGATAATTGATGCATGTTTCGATGGAAGTAAATGAAATAAAATTAGAGTATGTGCACGTGTAAATGAAAATCTTCTTTAAAAAATGGTTTGGAGGTAAATGGGGGTGAAATGTATTTTTTAGCTATTTTTGGAGAGTCACATGTGTAAACAAAGGTGATGGCACGCACATGTTCATCAGACACGTGTCATGCTAATGATATTCCAAAACAATCCAATGATGGACTACGTCAGTAAAATTATATTAAAAGAATGATTTAAACCATCTAAAAGATGACCATATGAATGGATGGTTAAAAAAGTTGGTAAATTGATTATTTGTGGTCCTTGCATTTGTGGTCTTTCTAAGGCTTTAATATTTCTCTTTTTTGTTAAAGTATATATTTAAATAGGCTTATTATAAAAATTCTACTAAATATTTTATATGTAGGTTATATTGAGATATTAAAGCTGTTTTTAGATATCACATGCATTTTTCTACATATATTGAAAAATTCAAATGCAATTCAATTGCTCCCATTTACTCGTAGTTAAATAAAATAGTCGAATTTCAAATACATTTCATATACTGCTATTTAAACACAATTCAGCAAGTCATTTGCTCTCAATTCATTCACCTCCAATTTTATTTCCAACTACCTTCGTTTATAAGCTCCCAAACGTGCTTAACAATGTCCACATGAACTAAGTTATATGTTAGGTCTTTACTTTGTAATTAAGGTGGAATATAAGGTTTGGATATCAATTCATAGCTTAGTCATAAACATGTTATGCTTCAACACTGAAATCATGAGATCAAGTGCCCACATAATGTGGGTGTGGATGTATGTGTGTGTGGCATGGGTTGTGTGTTTTTTTTTTTGTTTTTTTTTTAAATAAAAATAAAAAATCGAATTACTCTATGATGAGTCACATTATTATAGGTAACCAAAATGGACTGCAAGAATAAAAGAAGCCTAGTATTAAGTGTGAAAATCAATTCAACTGAAACCAATCAACCTAATTGGAATTTTTTTAAAATCAAAACTTTCATATAAAATAATAATATTTTGACAATTAATTCACTTCGAAAACAATTTCCACAATTAAACATCATACAAATGTCATACGCAAAATTTTGATTTGCTTTCATATGATTGGTTGGTGGGTGGGAAGAAAGTTTTGACTATTAATAACTTATTAAAGTAATCTATGACTTCCGAATAGAAGTCATGTTTGTAAGCAAGCAATAAAGTTAGATGAGTGTCTATTCATCTCTTGCCTCTTCACATCCAAAGTGTAGTCTCATTTCCTTAAAAGACCTTAAAAAAGATGGGTTCTTTGGCATTTGACCTGTAGTAATTGTGTAGAGGATATGAGAAGAAAAATGAACGTTGCTTTAAATAACGGCAAAGATAACAGACCTTAAAGATTTAAGGTCTTCCTTTTATAGTGAGCCATCCTATTGAAGAATCTTGATAATTCGCAATATACATTTAAAAAAATATATAATTGTTCTAGAGTTTTTGTACCCCTTTGAAATCAAAAAATGATTTTGTACCCCACTTGGATGATAATCTGTTTAGGCAAGGCTCCATGAGGACCTGGCAATATTTGGGTTTTATTGCACTGTCTATCCAATTTCCTAGATTGTTATAAGATTTGGATTAAAAACTAAGGCAGATCCAAAGCTCAAGTACTATACCGCATGGAGATAATCGGACTCCCACAATTAACAATTTATTATTATTATTATTTTATTTTTTATGAGCGGGAAGAGTTTTGGATTAATTTGATATTTTGTTTTCTCTTTATCTAGGTTTATATGACCTTGTGAACAAGTTGGATGGAAAATAAATATGATGTGGACCCTAGGAAGGTTTCATTGGTGAGTTTCATTATCACACACTACTTCCTGTGGTGTGGTCTACTTGAGTATTGGACTTGCCTAATTTTTAGACATATACCCTAAAATGATATGAAAAAATGGATGGACGGTGTGGATAAAACCCATACATCGCAGTGGAGTCGACTAGTCCGCAGGCCATGCTTTTCATGACTAAACTTTCCATGCGTGCCAGTTCAATACACGTGATATGCACCATGTTGCAAGAAAGACTAAAAAAATTAAGATAATTGTCCGTGTGTTGCACGTTTGGTCCTGGTACACATGATTTAGGAGGGACACATGATAAGCACCATAACATGGTTTTGATTGATTGAATGATTATCATGTCTTTCTCAATTTTAAGGACAGGGCTTATACAGCTATATCATTCATGGAGCTGATATGGGTCATTTCGGCCCTTGACTGGTGGTGCTTACAAGACTTTCAACGGCTAGATTGGTGAGCCATGAATAATTCACTTTGGAGAAAACAGGAAAATACTCCACTATAACATTCATAAACTGGATGGTATGATTCATCCAAATCTACAAAGTTACGATGGAGATTGCTTGGTGGGTCCCATCACATCAACGGTCTTAAATGATCCCGGGTCATGACCAGTTTAATACGACTCATCCGAGTTGACTCGGGTTCGGTATATCTACGAGTCTGAGTTTCCTCCAATGTATTTCTGACCACCAACACAATGGTTGGTTTGGATGAAACACTTTATAAGTTGGCCCACCGATTTTGTGTTTGGTTGCTGGACTGTTTTAAGCCATTTATGGAACAGTTGGATTATATGATCGGGCCGTAAGTGTGATGTGGTGCACACGGAATGGTATGGATTGATCGGATCTGAAATGGACATTTTCATGTTGATCGGATCTGAAATGGAACAGTGAAGATTGATTGTTGGACATTTTCATGTTGATCGGATCTGAAATGGGGATTTTGTTGCCATTCAAATGTGATTACAAAGAGAGCATTGCTAGGCCCACATCTAGAGGTGTACACAAGTCGAGTCGAGCTTGTGCCAAACTCAACTTGGCTGGGCTACTAACCGACCCAGCTCAAACTCGGCTCAGCTCAGTCCATGAGCCTGACTGGTCAGCTCAACTCAATACGATCAGTAGCTCAGGCTAGTTCAAGCCAAGTTCGAGTTGTGTTCACCTGTGCAACATCTTCACAAACACATGGATTGCACATTCAAATTCTCACTATATGTAAAATAACAGCAATAGTTTTACAGGTATTTCATCAAACACCTTGTAGGTAACGTCAAAATCAAGAAAAAAAAAATGGTATTTCTTTCATATACATACCTTCCTTGCACTAGCTGACACTTTGTTGAGTCATTTCATCAAACACTTTGTGAACAACATCAATATCAAAGTAACCGAGTCATCGAACTGGTTGGATACGAGTTTGATTCGAATTGGGGTTTGATCCAAGTCGAGTCGAGCTCAAAAAATCAGCTCGACTCAACTCGAACTCAGTTTCAAATCGAGATTTTTCGAGTCGAGTCGAGCGAGCTAACCAAGCTAACTCGGTTCGTGTACAGCCCTACCCACATCCATGTAAGAGGCTCCCCACCAATATGCTACCATAAATACTTGCGCATGGCGTACATGTATAAAAGGTTAGGTTAGTCTAGTTGGGTGGAAATTCTCAAGCAAAAGTAACTTAAAAAGAGTTTTTTCTCATTGGTGCATTTGTTTTGTTTTGTAAATACATCCTACAATATTAGTGAACTCATGTGATTCTTTGGCCAGGAAATTTGTTAGTGGTAACCCTGTTAATAGGTGGATTGGATATCTAAGTGTCGTGCTGTCACTTGGGGCTATTTGGATTGAAGTAAATGATAATTGATGTATGTTCTTTAGAAAATGATTTGGAAGTGAATGGGGTGAAATGTATTTTTTAGCTTTTTTTGAAGAGTCGCATGTGTAAACAAAGGTGATGGTATGCACATGTTCGTTACACGTGTCATGCTAATGATACTCAGAAACAATTGGAGGATGATAGACTATGTCACTAAAATTATATCAAAAGAATGATTTAAATCATTTTAAGGATGACCATATAAATAGATGGTTAAAAAAGTTGGCAAGTTGCTTGTTTGTGGTCTTTACCTTTGTGGTCTACCTAAGGTTTTAAATTTTTTCTTTTTTGTTAAGGTATATATATATATATATATATATATATATATATATATATATATTAGAATCATTCTACTAAATATTGCATATGTATGTTATATTTGGATATTAAAGCTTATTTGAGATATTACACGTATTCTTGTAAATATATTGAAAATTTCAAATGCATTTTATTTTTTTTCATTTACTTTCATTTAAATAAAATATTTGAATTTTAAATACCTTTCATTTACTTCCATCCAAGCACAACTTGGCAAGCCATATGCTTTCAATTCATTCACCTCCAATTTTATCTCCCATCTACCTCCATTTACAAGCTCCCAAATAGGTATATTAGTGTTCACATGAGCTGAATTATATGTTAGATCTTTACACCCTGATCCATAGGTCAAGTGGTAGGCTGAGTGAAAGATATCTCGTTTCAATACTAAGGTCTTGGTATCCATTCCCTAGTGGGGGTGGCTAATAGTGAAGTGTGAATTGACGGTGGGTGTACTTACAAGCTAACCAAATATATATATATATATATATATATATATATATATAGTGTGTGTGTGTGTGTGTGTGTGTGTGTGTGTGTGTGTGTTAAATCTTTACTTTGTAATTAAAGTAGAATATAAGGTATGGATCCATAGTTCAGTCACAAGCATGTTCTGTTTCAACATTGAAATCATGGGATCAAGTGCCCATATAATGTGGGTGTGGATGTATGTGTGTGTGGCGTGGGTTGTGCATGTTAAAAAATTAAAAATAAAAAATTGAATTATTCTTTGATGAGTCACATTATTATAGGTAACCAAAATGGACTGCAAGAATAAAAGAAGCCTAGTATTAAGTGTGAAAATCAATTCAACTGAAACCAATCAACTTAATTGGAATTAATAAAAAATCAAAACTTTCATATAAAATAATAATATTTTGACAATTAATTCACTCCGAAAACTATTTCCACAATTAAACATCATACAAATGTCATAAGAAAAAGTTTGATTTGCTTTCACGTGATTGGTTAGTAGGTGGGAAGAAAGTTTTGACAATTAAAAACTTACAAAAGTAATCTATGGTTTCCGAGGTAAGCAAGCAGGAAAGTTAGATGATTGCCTATTCATCTCTTGCCTATTCACATTGAAAGTGTAGTCTCATTTCCTTTAGGACTTTAAAAAGAATGGGTTCTTTGGCATTTGACCTTCAGTAATTGTTTAGTAAACTGAGAAAAATGAACATTGTTTTAATAATTTTTCGTTCTTCACCAAGGCAATGATCAAACCTTAAGAACTTAAAGGTCTTCATTCTCTAGCGAGCCTTCCTATTGAAGAGTCTTGATAATTCACAATATACGGTTTGTTGTCTTTTTTTTTAAAAAAAAAGAATTACCCTAGTTTTTTGTAATCCTTTGAGTTTAGAAAAGGATTTTGTACCCCACCTCAACCATAATCTATTTAGGCAAGGCAATGCAAAGACCTCACAATGTATGGGTTTTATCTGACTGTCTATCCAATTTTCTAGATCATTTTAAAATTGGGACAAAAATATGAGGCAATTCCAAAGCTCAAGTACTGTACCACGTAGAGGGAATTGGACTCCCACAATTAAAAGCATTTTATGAGCAGTAAGAGTTTTGAATCAATTTGATATTTGTGTTTTCTATTTACCTGTACATATGACCTCATGAACAATTAGATGGAAAATAAATATGACGATGGCTTATAGGAAGGTTTCAACAGTGAGTTTCATTATCACGTAGTCCACTTGAGCATTGTACTTGCGTACTTTCTAGACTTATGCCCTAAAATGACATGAAAAATATGGATGGAAGGTGTGGATAAAACCCATATATTATGGTGGAGTCCACTGGTCAGCCTGCCATGCTTTTCATGACTAAACTATCTATGCATGTCAGTTTTTTTTTTTTTTTTTTTTTTTTTTTTTTTTTTTTTTAAGTTTTGGGTTTGGTTGTTAGTACACTCTCATGTTAGGACACACACTCTATGTTACCCACCCCCGCTAGGGATCCATACCATAACCTCAAGTGTTGAAACGAGGTATCTCCACTCAGTCTGCCAGTTGAGCTATGGATCTGGGTGTATATGCATGTCAGTTCAATATACGTAATATATAGGCACCATAAGTTGTGCATGATGCAAGAAAGATTTTAAAAATTAAGATTTTGTATAGGTAGAACTGTCCGTGTGTTGCACGTTTGGTCCTGGTACACATGATTTAGGAGGCAGTATGATGACCAAAGTGCTCTCGTCATCACGTGCCACGTGTACGGTCTACAAAGTGAAAGCATAAACCCTAAGTATATCTTAGAGCATGAAACCAATGTTCAGAAGAGGTAAAGTGCCTCTATGTTTGATATTGTTCACTAATGAACCGTCCAATCTGGGTGGGTCCCATTTGAATTTAGAGGGTTTTGAGTGGTTGTTAATTATTTTCAATGGTGTGGCCCACCTGATGATTGTTTTGATTGACAGGTTTTTGATGCATATGATCATCATGGTGGGGTCCACTTGCTGAACGGTTCAGATGTCTTACATACACCATGTGGGACCCAAATAAGACTGTTGGAGGTCGAGTCAAAACTCCAACTCCTCCCTGTGATGCCGAGAGGCAGTTATTGTTAACACTCAACAGGTTTGCCAATTCCACAAGCGTGTAGAGCCGTGCACATCGTAATGCAGGCGCACGTGTAGATATGAAACACGTGTGAGAACTGAAATTTCATTAAGGTTGTAAATAATGCCTGTATCTTTCCATAAAACTAGATAATTTCACCGTTCAGGTGGGCCACACTGTACAAAGTAAATTGACGGTTAAAAAAAAAAAAAAAAAAGCTATGGCCCAATCGAGCCGTGAAACTCATCAATGTAGCTCACCTGATTTTAGTTATTACACGCCACGTGTGCAAGTCACATCCTTTTAATCTATTGAAAAACTTTGATACTCTGGCAGAGCGTGATGGATGATACGCAGGTGCTCAGAAATTACTTAGAAACTCCATACGTTTCAAATTACGGGTCCCAATTTTAGATGTTCCATAGACAAAAGAATCACTCTTATTTCATTATATCACCATCGGCCTGATGGACATTTATTAGACGGCTTAAAATGAAAATATCCAACGGTCCTATTTCAACAAGTGTCCATGGATCAGATATTAGAATTTTCCAACTAATCTAATCCTGGGAACGTCACTTTTAGAGACAGTTGATTCCATTTGTATGTCCAGTATACAATTTTGCCTGCGTATCAAGAGCCATGGGCAGCAGAGTAACCAATGAAAGCTATTATATTAAATACACTGGCGGCGTATGACGCTTCATACATATTCACTTGGAAATGGTACTCGTGGCATACAGAGACCCAAAGAAACTGACTAAATTGTGACGGTTCAAACCAAAACAACTATAAGTTATAACCTCTGAACCGTGGACGCTTTTAGCTGAAATAAAACCATTGGAAATTTCTCATTCTCAACCGTCCGATGAATTCTCACCAATCTTATTGTGAAATAGCCAAATGTCCGTAAAATTTTATTCATCATACATCTAAACTGACATTCATAAATTGTACGGTTTACTTTGAATTATTTACATTCCACGTGTGAAATATCTAAGTGCCTGAGTATCATCCATCCCATTCTGCCAGAGTATCAAAGTCTCTCTTAGAAAAACCGATTCCCTTTGTCTTCTCTCTCTTTCCAACTCGCTCTCTCTGAGCAAACAGCCTTTGGAGGATCTCTAGAGTCCACCTCGATGTTTCCCATGCTTTCTTCTCTCTTCAAATCTCTCCCTTCTGTCTAAGGAATTCAAGAGAGAGAGAGAGAGAGAGAGAGAGTCAGAAGAAGAAGAGAAAAATGGCTATATCTGCCCCAAATTGCCCCTCTTCTTCCCGTTTTGCCCTCCTCTCTCCTTCCTCATCAAAGCATCAGCATGCACCCTTTTCTTCCATTCTCTTCTCTCACAGCTCTTCTTCCAAGCGTCTCCTCAAATGGGTCTCCGCCAAATCTCCCAAAAACCAATCTCCCAATGTCTTTTGCATGCAAGAAGGTGAATTTTCTCTTATTCTTTCCCTCTTTTTTCTTGTTTTCATTGATGGGCTGTCTTGATTTCTGTTATTTAGTTAAATTTAGATGATGGATTTTTCATTTATCTCCTTATCTGAAATGGGTTCTCTTTAATTTTCTCTTTTAACCTTTTTTTGTCTTTTTTATTTGATATTTTCTTTTCTAGATATTTTTTTTTGGGTTTTTATTCTAATTTTGGTTTTTTATTGTGAGATTTTTTATCTGGGTTTTTTCCTTTAATATATATTTATGTAGGAAAAATAGTGATAGAATCTTAGGCTCTGCTTGACTCTTCCGCTGTATACATGTCATAGTTTTATGACAATCCAAACCGTCCAAATAGCTGACCCAATTGTTGATGGAGATAACCAAAAAATTACCTTGAGCAGATGATAGTAACCATCCGATTTTTTCCCATGGAATTTGGACCACTCAGTATTATACTTTTAAGCATCCATTGATGGCTAAGATTTCTCGATCAATGTGAATTTCCTGTCATGCTCCATTCAAAATATGACCTACAATTTGGATGGTCTGGATATCCGTAAATGAGTGCTGTATGTGAGAACGAGGAATCACCAACATTTTCAAAATGGCCATGAACTGTCATAGGAGTCTATCCTGCGAAAGAGCTCTTTGGCATCTGCACGAGTGTCCGTTCATGATTTCAGAAATTCTACTAGGAGTAAAAATCCAAAAAAGCCGTGAATTATTTTTTTACAGCCTGAACCAAGCACAGTCCTGACGAAAAAATACTAAAAATAACAAGGGAGAGTCTAGATGGAAGAGCAAAGATAATATTAGATAAGATGCTCAGTTTTTATTTTTATTTTTATTTTTTATTTTTTTATTTTCTTGGTCATTCCCCCCTTTTCACTTTCTTCCCTCATATTCAGTTACTGAGTTTTCTCTATCTTTTCATGTTTAGATGCTAAATCGTATGTTTTCATGGTTTTCATATATTATCTTGTATTTTTGTTTGTTTTTTGCAAATTTTAAATGGGTACTCTATTCATGTTTAGCATCTTTAGATGCAAAATTTCCTTTTTTTTGGACATATTTATAGTTATACACCTACTGTGAGTTCTTTCCATTATAGCTTTTTTCTCTTCCATTTTTTTGGGATCTTTAATTCAATGTTTATTTGTTGTGTTAAGATGCTAGATTTAGTGTTGATGTATTTTATAATTTGGTATGGTTGGTGAAAGACAACACTTTTATTTTATAATTGAAACGGATGATTTGGTATTGGTATAGTGGCCGCACATGCACCCCTATCTACAAATGATACTCCATTGAAGATATTGAAGGATGGAATATTGCCGTTAACACCAGTGGAGGAATGTAGTGATGTGGTCAGTTTTAATTATGGTGGGGATGAGTCTACTGTTAGTATTACTGTGGTTGGAGCGTCTGGGGACCTTGCAAAGAAGAAGATATTTCCTGCTCTTTTCGCGCTTTACTACGAAGATTGCCTGCCCAAGGTTGGGTTGAGATTAATTCTAGTGCTCCATTTTCTTTTCTTTTGCCCAATTTGCCATTTTGGGTCAACTTGAATGTTGGTGTTTGTCTTTTCATTACAAGATTTCAATTGTGTTTTCACTGCAGCATTTTACAATTTTTGGTTATGCTCGAAGTAAGATGACGGATGCAGAGTTAAGAAACATGGTTAGCAAGACACTTACTTGCAGAATTGACAAAAGGTCGTTTTTCCCTGCTTTCAAGGTTGTTGGTGATTTAGGTTGTGTTTGGATGCACTATCGAATTGAATTGCAGTTATTAGTCTAGTAAAGTGGAAATAACCAAATTATGATTTCATTCCCTAGCATTCATATTGAGGCTCTGGTCTCCAAATTGGAATTAGTTGGGACTTGGAAGGAACATAACTCCAATTTGAGGGCTGTTCCTTGAAATGAGTGCTAGGATTAGTGTTTGTCATTTCCTCTTGATCAAAATGAATGTTAGAACGCATATCTCAATGGAGAGTGCTCTTCACTTCACACTGAGGCCATTATAAAATTAAACAAAACAGCACAATTCAATTTGTTTGTGCATCCAAACACTTCGTCAAGGTCTTAATCCTTCATATTAGAAGTTTGGTACTACAATCCTTTGGGAATTTTGGTAGAATTCTCATCTTCTATGGCTGCATTTGAACGCACCAGTGAATTTAGTTGCAAAAATGAGTGGTGTTTCCTAGCATTTATGACGAGGTGGCCCCCAAATTGCCCTCACGCTTCTTTCAAATCTGAAAAACAACGTAATTACAATTCGGAGCCCGTAATATGAGTGCTAAGGAACAAGGGAATGAACATTGGAATTCAACTCAAAATTAGGATTGGTTATTTTCCACTTTATCAGATGGAACATTGGAATTCAACTCAAAATTGCATCCAAACGCACCCTATATGAATTCAGTTTAGATTTCGATGGCCATTTGGTTGGTCATGGATTTTTATTTTTTTCTTTTTATTTACCTTTTATTTTTGCCGAATTTTCAGGGAGAACTGTAGTGACAAGATGGAAGAGTTTCTGAAAAGATGCTTCTATCACTCAGGTCAGTATGACTCTGAGGAGAATTTTGCTGCGTTAGACAAGAAGTTGAAGGAACATGAGGTAATGCAAGTGTGGTTTAGATAAACCTTATCTTCTTTCTTTCTTTCTTTCTTTCTTTTTATTTATTTATTTATTTATTTATTTTTATATATTTTTTTATTATTTTAAAAAAAAAACCTTACTTTAGCATATCTTTTTTTCTCATAGATAAAGGGATATCTATTAGATTGGTTGAGATTTCCTGCCAGTGTGACTTGGAATCCAATGATTGCTTACTTCTTAGTTTCTGTTGGGTTCATGCAACATACTGAAAGAGAGATGTGATGGCTGCTTGTGAGAGTAAGACCTTGAATCCTACTCTCCCAGATGTGCCAATGTTGCATGTATGTGAGATCCAGTCTTTTCATGGGTGTGCCCCGCCACGTTGTGTGGCATGACCTCAAAATCAAGCTGGTATGGTCATTAGGTGCGCTACATATGTATATAAATTTGGTCTCTTAAAATGACTTGACCAACAGTCCACATTTGATGTACGCGTGTGGATAGGTTCAAAATATTGGTATCAGGCCTTATATTCGTGAATTCCAGAATAGACCCATGTTGGGATATCTAGGCCCACTGATCTTATGTATGGAAAAGTGAACTGTTAAACAGGAATTGATCGACAGTCTACATAGGACATACATGTTTTTTTTTTTTTTAGAAGTAACGAAAATCTCATTGAAAGAAAAAGGGACAGAAACAAAGATAAGGCCGATGATCCACCAAGGAGGCGGATCAGCTAAGAGGCCAGAAAAGAGAGATTACAAGATTGAAGCTTCTCCACAGAAGCAGACCAATACACTATAAAATAAATCACCCTTTGAACTACACTCTCAACTGATTTGGAGATACCGTTGAAACATCTTTCATTCCTTTCTTCCCACATAGACCACCAAACTTCTAGAATAGAAATTCTCCAGATTTTGGAACGATGCTTTCCACACGAAGAACCAGTCCAAGCTTGAAAAAGGATGCGGGTATCAGCCAGGAACACCCAAGAGAATAGGACATACATGTGTGGAAAGGTTTGAAATATTCGCACCAGAGCATGTATTCACCAGTTCCAAAATTGTAAATATTGGCTCATTTTTTCCAATACTACATATCAGCTATGCTGGTGTGAGTTTTGACTGATTTAGTGCTACATCGATAACAAACCCAAAAAAAATCTTTGAATCAGTGGGTCAACATACCAATGCTATTGGCTTATACATAGCAGCCGATTTCCTGAACCATGATGTTTATTCTGGCTGTTGATAGGAAACAGTCTGATTTTCGGGCCAAATGCATATAGTTTGAGGTCACCAGATGAATGCATTGCCATATTCGGGCAGAGTAGGATTACTAGTCCTATTTATGAGAGTAGCCATTGCAGGACTTAGAAATTAACTTATTTTTGTATCCAATAAAGGCATTCATTTATTATAAGTTAAGGATAATCTTTTTCTAATGTTATTTTTTATTTAGGCTTAAGGTTCTTTCCATAGCACAACATGTTCTTAATTGCCTTACATGCACTCAATATAGGTAATGTGCTTTCAGAAAAATAGGCATATATGTTGTAAGTTGTTGAGATTACTATTTTGAAGTTGTTACGGGTTGGATGGCAAGCAACCCCATACAACTTGATCAGGTGTGTGAAAAATAACCACATAAGTCTTTTCAAAACTATTTGAGTTTCATAATTAGGCACTTTTTTATTATTAAAGATTGCAGTACTGTCACTACAGTGTACAAAATGAGATAGCCCCATAATTTTATTTTATTTTTCTAAAGGTGTCTAAGTTTCAGTCTCATCACCTCATAGCTTTGTTCTAGCTCCAGGCAACATGCCAAAACCGGTTGACGCACAACAGCTTTGCTCCTTACAGTTACATATAGCCATGGTTTTAAAAATGGATACAACACATCCATATTGGCTCCCTCTGTTATGCTAGAGTTGAAATTGATTGTCAAAGAAGGCATCCAGTTGTTGTTGCTTGTAGTTTTGGTTTCGTCTCGACTCTCGAGGGGAATCTGTCTCTCTGGTTCAACTTCCTGTTTGAACCATGACATCATCATGATGTCATATCTATAGCTTTTTTTTCTTTTTTTTTGGTTAGCTTGTTAGTACACCCCACTGTCAGTTCACACTTCACTGTTAGCCACCCCCACTAGGGATCATTTTCAGTGCATATTGGTTCAACTGCCTGTTTACACTGGTCATATGGGTTCAACTTCGTTTGAGTGGTTTTTTGCATAAACCAAACCAGTATGTGGATGGTCTTTACTGGTCCAATGGGTTCGGTTTAAATGGTTTTACAAGCTTGTCAGTTTTTTTGCAGACTGAACAAGTTACATGGCTGTTTACAGTCCAATGCAGTCAAACTTCAGGCCCTATCCTTGAAAAAAAAAATATCTCTAATACTCTGTTTGGGCCCAAATTTTTACTAACTGCAGGTTCCATAATTGAAAATTTGCATTTTTTGTGCTTTAGTTCCATTTGTTTTTTCAGGCTACATTGACTATTTGGCTAACATATCTTAAATTACAAATTTATTCAATTTTCAGTCTTGTGCATGATTAGGATGCTCAAACTAGAAATTGAAATTTACCAACGAGCATTACACATGACTTTTGAAATCATGTCTTCTGTTCATCTTGGCATGCATTTATTGCATCTAGACCAGTCATGCAATAGGACTGACCATTGGTGGGCCATATACCAAAGGAGAAATTTCAAATTCATTGTACAATCCAGACCATTCACGTGTTGAGCCATGCCATGGATGGACTGTATCCTAGAACCAATGTATCTTGAACTATCTTAATCATCCAGTGATACACGGTAAGTGACAGTCAAACAGAAAAAGGAGCCCTAGAGTTCATTTTGCATGAAACGAACTCAACTAATGAAAATTAGGCAAAAATATACATTTGTAAAATTGGATAAAACTTGCATTGGTAGACTAAGAAAAACAAAATCAAAACTGTACTCATATGTTCTTCCATTGAGATTTCTCCATCCAAAACCCTCAGCAAATCACGGATTAATAAAGGGGGAAAAAATCACAGGGACTCAGATGTATATCACTGGATGAAATTTGATTTACCTTCAATTTTAGAGGCCAGGATTCAAAAACATTGATTCTATCACAATGGACTGAGATTAAAAAGCCCTCGTTCTTTGAGATGCCATCCTAGATAAAATGATCCTGCCTGCAGTTTGTAATTATCATATCATGGTTAAAAGGCTCAGCGACTTGGATAGATTCATCTGGTCTCTAGCTGAGTTGAGATTCTCCCCAGCAGGTGGTGAATCAGTTCAACTCTGCCGGGCCAGGGGCAATTGTCCAGGTGATACATGGCGTTGAACTGGATTATGCCTGTCCGAGTCTGAGTTGACTTAGATAAATTGCATGAGAATTGTAACTCTTAAAACCGTGCATCAGATGTCTTTTGGTCTTGACCAAGGTGTTCTAAAACGGTAATGATGGCCGTAACGGCCACCACCGTTACTGTTATGATACAGGCCATAACGGTCCTTTTTTTTTTTTTTTTTTGAAAAAACTGTTACAGGACCATTACAGGACCATTACGATGAGTTACAGGACCGTTACGGCCTGTTTTTTCTGTAATGGCCGCCGTTTCAACCCCATAACGCGTAACGGTTATAACTGTTACTGTTATAACCGTTAGAAGAACTGCCATCTCAGCGGATCTTCTCTCCTGTTTTTGTACTTTTCCTTCTTCTTAATATATAAATCATTATCTTTCAAAAAAATAAAATAAAAACGGTTATAACTGTTACTGTTACTGTTACGTGACCGATTTTGAATACCTTGGTCTTGACAGTTATAAGGTCGTTTTGATTTATATCCAATTCAATGTTTTAAAATTCTGATAAGTTCTCTTACAGGCTGGGAGGATCTCAAATCGGCTTTTCTATTTATCAATCCCACCAAACATTTTTATTAATGTGGTGAAATGCGCAAGCATATCTGCTTCTTCTTCTAATGGGTGGACAAGGGTCATTGTTGAGAAGCCCTTCGGGCGGGATTCCGAATCATCGGCTGCTTTGACGAGAGGCTTGAAGCAGTACCTGGTCGAAGATCAGATTTTCAGGTAGGATTTTCTTAATGCTCTTCAAAAAAAAAGGGTAGGATTTTCTTAATAGGAGTAATTGTCTTTCAAGGAGCATGGATTTTGTTCTGATTGGCGGTGGTGGTGTTTCTACAGAATCGATCACTATTTGGGAAAGGAACTGGTTGAGAATCTATCTGTGCTCCGGTTCTCGAATCTTGTATTCGAACCTTTATGGTCAAGGCAATATATAAGGAACGTGCAGTTGATCTTCTCAGAAGATTTTGGCACTGAAGGACGAGGCGGGTAAGCTTCATTACTCAACATGAGAAGTCAAAATGGGTGGCACGCCAACCTGTTGTGCGGGATGTACATGGTTTGCATCATGTGGGCCCCACTGCTGATGACCTGGCAGAAAAAAGAGGGCACTCCATCATACGTGCATGCTGAATGCAAGCCATTGGCATTTTTTTAAAACCATCCATTGGGTGCATGTTTGACCCACCTGATGAGTTGACGGACTGATGCATGACTAGGATGTGTCCTACACAGGTTAGCATGTGTGAGTTAATCTGTACTTTCAACAGGTTGGGTTCGGCTTGATACTGGTGTACACCTGTATCCAGGCCCAATTGGATTCGAGTCCTGTCAGGTGCAGTTATGGGTACAATATATATTGTAATAGATCCATATCTGATTGGATCTGGGTAGCCCATAAGGTCCTGATGTGTCTAGTTTCAATCATGAATTAGGGATGGAAATGCAGTTCACATCCGCAATTGGGTCTAGAATCAGGTCCCAAATTCTGGTCCATAAAGAAACATGTCTTTCGTGAAGTTTTTGAACATTTTAAGTATATTTAAATAAAGGATAAAACTAAAAAAATTGTGTACCTTAGTTGGGTACCCAACTTGACCCAATTTCCAAGTGGAACTGAATTGGACCTAAATCTAACCCAATTATTAGTGGGCTGAAATTTACATCCAGATCTGATTAAATTGGATCAGGTACTACACGTACCAATAGTGGTAAATCTCCTTTTCGGAAAATTTTCGGTTGGGGAATTTCTTGGGAGATTTTCAAAATTTGTCTCTCGGGATATTATCAGAAAAATCTTGCTGAAAATAAAATGTTTAAAAAAGTTTTAATTATTAAATATTTTTAAATTATACATGTATGTATATTGTGTATAATTTGACATTTTAATTAAATTCTGTGATAATTTCATGAAAAAAATAATAATTAATAATTATAAAAGTATAATTTCTCAATAAATCTGAAACCAATGAAAACTTCTGAGATTTTGAAAATCTTGCGATGATATCGTTTAGTTTATATATTGTGAAAATATCCGGAAATTTTCAAAATGTCCGCAATATTTGTCACAGATCCAGGTACCCTTTGACAAGCCCTATGGGTTATGTGTGGGCATACCAAAGCTCTTATTTGCATAGGCATAAAATTTTGGATGGACCTTTCAAAAGGAAAAATAAAATAAAATTTGAATGGTTGCCTAAACTGTTTTGGAAGCTTATGCTTATTTAACCGTTTCAGTTGGTTTCTCGTCTTTTGACAGGTATTTTGACAGTTATGGGATTATAAGGGACATAATGCAGAACCATCTCCTTCAAATACTAGCCCTGTTTGCCATGGAAACTCCTGTCAGTTTGGATGCTGAAGACATCAGGAATGAAAAGGTATGTTCACAAGAAAAAAGAAAAAAGAACCGCCGAATGGCATCTCACCAATATTTCATGCAAACATCACATGAACTCCATGGAGACAACTAGCACACATGTCTATGACATCTGCAGCACTCATTCAGCAGGCCTCCCATGGACCATAAGTCCGCAACCTTTGACAGGAGTTCTCAAGAAACGGTTGACGTTTGATGGACAAAAGTCCTCCACTCGATCATCTGTTGTCATCCAACTTGATGGGATTGGGGGTGTGGCCCATCCATTGTAGAGCCCACAGAAAAGTGGTCTAGATGTTGTCTACATCTGCGACACGTGTCTAGGGCTGTCAATGGGTACACCCGTGGGTACCTGATGACTTGACCTGATTTTAACAGGTCTGGGACTCTGGGTCTCATTTATTGGACCCATTAAGGAATTTGGTTAGGTTTGGGTGTCACCTTTTGGACCTGGTCAAAAATAGGGTCTAGTTGGGTTCGGTTCGGTTCGGGTCCATCTGTTGGACCTGGTTAAAGTCAGGAAGGATCCGGTAAATTTATATATTTAACATATCGATTATTCCAGCAAAAGAAATGATGTTATTCTAAACCACAGACATGTAAGAGAGCCAATTTACACACCATGCACGTGTCAAAGTGGCACAAGCATGTGTGTCTAATACTTCCATTGGGTGGACCCAATCATGTAAACACTCTTAGTTGTCCTGAATCCAACTCGAAACCTAGATCCAAAGAACCGATCAGTATCCAATGGGTACTAATACCCAATCGGTTCAGGTCTTCAAGAACTAGACTTGGACCCAGCAAGAACCGAATCCCATTAGCTTGGTTAGGCCATACGGGTACTAGAGGACCTGACCCGCTGACAGTCCTACACATGTCCACATGAAGTGCATACAATCTTCATGGGGCATTGGAGTTTGGTAATGTAGAGTTTGTTCTTCCTTTTGAAATGCTTGCTGTCTATCAGGTGAAAGTGCTACGTTCTATGAGGCCGCTACAACTTGAAAATGTGGTCACTGGGCAGTATAAAAGCCACACAAAGGGTGGTGTAACATACCCTGCATACACTGACGATAAGACCGTTTCCAAAGACAGCCTCACACCGACGTTTGCAGCTGCTGCTCTTTTTATAGACAATGCAAGATGGGATGGGGTTCCGTTTCTAATGAAAGCTGGGAAAGCATTGCACAATAAGCGGTATGTAAGAATCAGCATTGGAGTCTGCCTTCTATTTTGATTTGGTTTTCTCTATTTACAATGATAGTCTATTTACTTAAGATGTACCATATGATGCTCAATTGATAGAAAATGGTCACTTTTACTAAGACATTCCAATACTACATATTGAACCTGGTGGGTCATCATGACCTGGACCATGCACTATTAAATATCAGATGATCCTAGCCATTCAATGAAAATGGCTAATTAGAAGCTATGGTCAAATGGGGTCCAAATCATACATGATTATGAGATGAGGGGAGATTCATTCTCCCATCTACCATGTGGCCCACAATACGAACTGTTTGGATGACCAAAATGCAAGGCCTGCATGTATATGGTGTTGGCCTGAACAAAAGATTGATGAGTTTTCAGTACTATTTCTTTTGCGACATGAGCTGATATGTTCTAAAATGGAAACTGTTCTATTTAAATTCTTTTCAGAACAGAAATCAGAGTGCAGTTCAGGCATGTTCCCGGTAATTTATACAAGAGGAGTTTCGGGACGGATCTCGATCGAGCGACGAACGAGCTTGTTATTCGCGTGCAGCCTGATGAGGCCATCTATTTGAAGATCAATAATAAGGTCCCTGGTTTAGGGATGCGTTTGGATCGCAGCAATCTCAACCTTCACTATGCGGCAAGGTACAGATTGAATTGCTTGGAAATGACAGATGGAAAAGATGAAATAAAATAAACTCTCTAATGCCCTGCTTTTCTACTTCTCTTATGGTGTTTGGTTGCACCATTTTCATGAAATATCATGAAATTTTCCACAAAATTAGACATTTATCATGAGATTTTATGCCATTTGGTGCAAACAAACGCACACTTAATACCTGCACGGGGTTTGGGCGAACGGCAAGCGTCGTGGGTGTGCTCCCCACAGACGCTTGTTCGATTCCCCTCCCAGGATTACCTGATGCACGTGGTTTGTGGGTGATTGCGTGCATCCGCAGGGAATGGTCTCGCCTCAAAATGGGGAGGGGACACGCTGATGTCATAAAAAATAATAATAATAAAAAATGCACCCTTAATTATTGGAAATGATTCTCTGCATCTGAATCTATGCCCTACGAGAGTATCTTCGAGTATTATATCCCCCTTCTTTATTGAAAAAAGAAAAGAAAAGATTACCTTTCAAAAGGTATAAACTCATGATGGCATGTTGCATATCTATTTATAAAGAAATGCTCCAGTGATTTAGAGCACTATAAGTTATAGTGCTCCTAGTTGCATCGGTTCACTTGACAGTCCAATCGATCAATCTGAATTGTCCATTAAGTCCATAACACATTTCATGGGCTACCATGCGAAAATCACTCTGATCAGGATTATCTAAACCATCCTTGATTTTTACCAAGCCATGGATGGGATGGTCACGCTTGCCTGACAGAAGTGATTCTTTGGAAGCATAAGCAATCCATGATGGTCCCTAACAAATAGACGGGTCATATTGTTGATTGGAACTATTTTGTGTAAATGATCTTCACGTTGAATGTTTAAGGCCATTGATGAGATGGTTAATATTCTTCAGATCAGGCTGATGTTTTCATGGTAGCCCATGAAATGTGCGTTGGACCTGATGAACATTCTAGATCAATAGGTTGGGACTGTCAAAGTGTCCCAATACAACTAGGAGCACTATAACTTGTAATGCTCTGAGGGCACTGGAGCATTCATCTTATAAAAGGGAGTAATGTTATAATTAATACAAGAGTTTCCCTGGGGATGCATGGCTGGTGTGCATGAAATCTAGATCGATTGTCCACGGGGTGTCCCGTATCCGTTACGATACGGCCGTATCGGCTGATACGTAACGGTAATGGCCGGCACCGTTACGCGATATGGGGTTGAAACGGGCACCCCCTCGATTCTATGACCGTAACGGCAAAAAAAAAAAAAAAAAATCTTTTCTTTCTTTCTTTTCTTCTTCTTCTTCTTCTTCTTCTTCTTCTTCTCTCTCTCTCTCTCTCTCTCTCTCTCCTCTCTCTCTCTCTCTCTCTCTCCCTCTTTCTTTTTGGTTTCCCTCTCTCTCTTCTTTTTCATTTCCGGCATCGAAAACGGAATGGACTGCGTGGCTGTGAGCTGCAGCCCTGCTGCGGTTCTTCTTCTTCTTCTTCGCCTAATTCGGGCCCTTAAAAAATTGTACACGAGACATTATTAACTTAAAATTTACCAATTAAATTATGAAATATAGTTGCTAACTCACAACGCCAAAATCAAATTATTTGAATAGTTATAATTGTTAATTTGTGGACGCTTATTTTTTTTAAATAGGGCCTTTCGATTTTTTTCATAATTCACTATCCAATAAATGTCCACCAATTCATAAGTGGGATAATGCCAATAAATTGCATGAATTTGAGGCTGATTTGGGGCATGGATTGGTCCTCCAAGTCAGTCCCAAATTGGCAACGCCATCTACCTGAATTTAATTTCATTTTTTTAAAGAACTATTGGGAGAAATGATATCAAATTGTTAAGTATATAAATTATATATTTAGAAAATTAAATATATAAATTTTGTAGTCAAATTCAGGTTATCTGGTTCATAAAGTCATCAGACAGTCCGATACAACTTCTCACCAAAGAGTAGACCGTTACACCACCATAAACATGTTCCAATTTATAAATGAATGCATATTTGGAATGCTTAGAATATTCCGGATTTAATCCATATATTTTTATATTTTTTTTGGCAAAAAAATTTTTTTTTTTTAAATTGCACCGTTACGGGCCGTTACGCCCCCGTATCGCCGTTATACCCCCGTATTCGTATCGGTATCGGAGAGCACCGTTACGCCAACCGATACCGATACGGGATACCTTGATCGTCCATGGGGCTCCCCCATGGATGGGCTATACACTGTATGCAGTCAGCTGAGCATGACCACTTGATCTGAGCAAAAAAAAACCACTACCCCTTGTTTTTGAGGCCTGGTTGGATAAAGCAAGTTAGGATCA
This sequence comes from Magnolia officinalis, assembly GCA_021015155.1. NCBI lineage: Eukaryota > Viridiplantae > Streptophyta > Magnoliopsida > Magnoliales > Magnoliaceae > Magnolia > Magnolia officinalis. The sequence continues at coordinate 96,712,158 of JAJHSJ010000005.1, read as the reverse complement.
TCAGACCAGCCTAATTTTCGGGCTGTGCCTCATTCATGGCTGTATTCACCGGATGATCTGTCCAGATCTTGCACACACCTGAACTGAGCTGTTCTCAATTGGACTGCTGTACAAACTAGCATTCCTCTCTTAAAGGATGGCCTATTTTTGTTATTATTATTATTATTATTTTGGGTGGTAAATGCCAAGTAATTTTCAGTTGGGTTTTGTGACTTTACATGAGATATCAAGGCTTACAGCTGAACTGTGTATGCACCAAAATCATCCCTTGTAAGGGGGTAGTTCAGTTATTCCCTGTTATTGAGGCTGGCCAATCCCAGATGTGTGCATTATGCAGGCATAAACGTGCCTTATGTCCCATATGGCACATGCATAACATTCTAGCTGTCCATCATCGTGGGCCCACTGTGTTGATAACTTGATGCCCACCTGATGAACTGCTTGGATCTTGTACATGTGTGCGGCATTGGCATTTTTTTTTTCTATTACCACCCTATAAAAGGTAAGTTATTTGATACTCAGGTAAAGAATGAAACTTGATAGTCATGCATGAAGAAATTGAACATGTGGTGTGCACTACTCAATTTAACCAGCATAATTGGAAAACCTTATGTGAATGGGTGATGATTCAAAAATAATAATATTTTTTGAGCAATCCTAACCTCTGATCAAGCTGACCACGTTTAGTCCGGATAAGGCTCTGATGATTATGATGATGTCGATCCCATTTAGAAAGTGGCTTGTGTTTTCTTCTTTTCTTTTCTTTTTTTCTTTTTTTTTTAGTTTTAGTTTTTTTTTTTTTTTAAATCTCCCTATTACCACCCTATAAAATGAAAGTTATTTGACTCTAGTAAAGAATGAAACTTGATACTCATGCATTTAGAAATTGAACGTGGCATTTACTAAAATTATCCGGAAAATTAGAAAACCTTATGTGAATAGGTCATCGTTTAAAAATATATATTTTCTGGGAATCCTATCCTCTGATTAAGCTGACCCCATTTGGTTGGGCTAAGCTGTGATGATGATGACGCTATTCAATGGTATTTTGAATCATCAACTGAAATTCTGGCGGGTTTTGTGCATAGATACTCAAAGGAAATACCTGATGCTTATGAGAGACTACTACTTGACGCGATCGAAGGAGAACGGCGTCTGTTCATTCGGAGCGACGAGTTAGATGCTGCTTGGGAGCTCTTTACGCCCTTGTTGAAAGAGCTGGAGGAAAAGAAGATTGCCCCCGAGCTTTATCCTTATGGGAGCCGAGGGCCTGTTGGAGCTCATTATCTCGCGGCCAAGTACAATGTCCGGTGGGGTGATCTCAGTGCAGAGCATTATCAAGGGTGATGATCGGAGTGGCCCCACCCGCTCTGCTGCCATTGCCTTGAAGAGTTGAAGATAAGCTTCTAAATCTTTATTGATAGGGGATATAGTTTTACATGAGAATAATTTGTTTTGGAAATATGGAGAAGTCTTGAAAATAAGGCTCTTGAAATTCCTGGAAATATGGGTTATAGATTTGAGTGTCTTTGGACATCTTAGCTTTTTGCTTGATCTTAGGACTGTTTGGTAGGCGCCTAAAAATGAATTTTTCTCAGTTTTTAGTTCATAATATTTTTGGAAGAAAAAAAATAAATAAATCATGATTTACTAGAATGAGACAAACTCGTTTTTAGAGACCATGTATTGGGTGTGTTTGGTTGCAGCAAGTTTCATGAAATATCATGAAATTTTCACCAACTTAGGCTGATTAATCATGAAAATTTATGATATTTGGTGCAACCAAACACACCCTTGAGGACAATATTTCTTTTGTTAAGGATTGAATGTAATCTTGATAACCAGTATTAGGGTGTGTTTGGTTGCAGCAAATTTCATGAAATTTTCACCAAATTAGGCTGATTAATAATGAAATTTCATGATATTTGGTGCAACCAAACACCCTTTTAGGGACAATATTTCTTTTGTCAAGGATTGAAAGTAATCTTGATAACCAACAAACACATCATGATCTTTCATACATAGTTATGATTAATTAAAATGAGATGAACTCATTTTTTGAGTGGCACACAAACAGACCCTTGGCTTCTGGAGGGTGGGAGTATTGAATTTTGATAGATGTTTTGAGGGTGTGTTTGGATGCGCGATCGAATTGCATTGCAGTTTATCTAGTAAGATGGAAATAACTAAATGGAGATTCCCATTTACCTCACTCCAAATTGCAATTAGAATGGATGAAACCGAGATTCTTGCAGCATTCTCTCATAAGGGAATATATAAAGGAAGAAGAGAGGGTGGGGTGTATGATAATGAGACTGGATCCACTACAAAGCATTGTAGATTAAGCTTTAACCTGCAATGGGATGAGTTTGAGTGAGGGGATGCCAGCCGGATTGCATGTGGAGCCCACCTTTTTCAAAAAAGACTGGACCCCGACCTGTAAAAATGGGTTGGGTCCACTAGGGCTGAAAGTCAGGTGGGTTCAACCCGACATTGGGTTGGGCTCAGGCAGGATATATCAGGTTTGGTCTCGGGCTTGGGCTATACAAACACCAACTTGGGTCGGGCTTGGGGCTTGGGTTGAGGTCTTGGGTTGCCCGACCTAACCCGAACCCAATCGATATATAAGTTATAAATTATAATTGAGTGCAGATTGCCTGGGTTGAAGGCATAGAAAATTCCAGTGTCGTTGGGTCTCATTAGTCCACGTCATTTCCCATGACTCAAGCTAACAAGATATGCCGGATTTTTCTCTCCCAAATAGATTGCATATTGCGTGCTACAAACACAACTTTTAAAGGAGGAGTTGTCCTATATTTTAGCTTGTTTATTTAGGAAAAATGAATTTCTTTATGAGAAATAATTACATATATAATTAATAAAATCACAGGTATAAAAAATAAAACGTGTATTGAAACATAATAAACTAATGTAATAATGAAAATATTAGCATGTATTCACGAGACCAACCCGATCGAGCCACTTGGGTTAGGCTTGGGTTGGGGTTAGGGTTGAGGTGTAAGAACCTTGGGTTGGGCTAAGGTTGAGCACCAATCCAACCCGACCTACCCGACTTTCAGCGCTAGGGTCAAGGGGTCGGGTCCTATGTAGGGGTGTTAACTTGCTAAGGCCAGACCAAGCTCTGGACAAGCCCCATAATAGTGTTTATGTAAAATCCACTCTAATCACCAGCTATGTGGCCCAAAAAGCAACTTCAACCAGTTATGTCACCTCATGTTAGGCTCTGGGTCCAAAAAAACAGCTCCATCAGTCATTCAGGTTGACCATGCCTACAAATATTGTTTCTCTTGGTGTGGTTAACCTAAATCATATATAGGCCTGATATTTAAGTCTTGTGCCTAAGTTTTGGCATGACATATAATCATTGGAGTGGATTTCATATAATCATCACAATGGGATCCCTAAAATAGCAAGGGTGGGCGTGGGAGAGGAACCCAAAGTACATCTGAGCGGTGAAATTACCAGTAAAATAGTGAATTGTGGGGCCCACATGGTATTTTTATGATATTCAAACCGTCTAATAGATGTAATTTGTTATTATTTTCATGACTTTAAATGAATCACATCATAAAAATAATCTACATCACTTAAAAACATAAAAACGCATGTGCTACCCATCAAGTGATTGGATCACAAAGATTTTTAGTCCATGTGATTAGTATGGTTGGGCCCATATATTTAACAGTTTAGATGTCAATGCACATATCACGTGGTCTCCAAACTTTATTACTTTTTAAAGAGAAGCAATGCACTAGTTTACTCCCCAACCCTAGTTGGGAGAGAGACCTCAACCTTTTATTTTTATAGGGCCCACCATGGTGATTTTATGAAATCCATTATTAAATCTTACACCAAAATTTAGGTGGGCCACACTAACAGAAACAATTTATAAGGTGAACATTGCTCTATAAATTCTTTCTAATCATGTGGTCCACTTAAATAATAGATGGGACTATTTTTGGGTCTTAAACCTAAGATGGGGTGATGCGCATAGCGGTTGGAGTGGATCATATAAACACCAACGTGGGGTCCACCCAATCCGGGGACCTTTTCCTTCTCTCCCTGTATTTATTAGCATTCATGTTTGGATGTCTAACCAACCTGCACGTGAGAGTTTTTAATTTTACATTATAAAATTGCCCTTGCGAATCTTAATAGGTTGGGCCGGGTTAACTGTCAGGCTCAGCCTTATACCTTCAGCCCAAGCCCAGCTCGAGGTGGGCCAGAACGAAATACGTAGGGGCCAACCCGGCCCATTGACTGCCCTAACCCATTGTACCCGTACCTACCCTAACTGGGTTCGGTCCCCCGGCCCATTGACCATTATTTTTGTGTTTGGACTATTATTTTAGGATATGAGCCCAAAAATAAGGTAGAACCAAATCTCAAGTGGACCACACCATCAGAAAAACATTGCGATTGAATGCATACAGTTAAAAACTTCTTAAAGCTCACTTATTTGTTTGCCATCCAACCTGTTGATTAGGTCATAGAGACTTAGATATAGGGAAATCACAAATATTAGCTTGATCCAAAACTTTTGTAGTTGTAGAAGTTTTTAATAGTAGGTGTTCAATCACCACTGTTTCCTGTGGTGTGGTCTACCTGAGATTTGAATCTCTTATTTTTGGGCTCTTGTCCAATAAGCTGCAAAATGGATGGACTGCAAGGATAAAAACACATATCATGTGGGTCCACATACCATAGGATATAGTGGTGATTGAATGCAGTGGTATACTTATGGACAGGTTGGATGGCGAATAAATATCATCGGTGGGCTTTAATATGATTTTAATGGTGTGCCATTATACCATGGTTTGGTGGTATACTTGAGCTTTGGTTCTGCTTAACTTTTGTATTAATGCCTTGAAATGAGTTGAAAAATGGTTGGATGACATGGATATAAAATACATACATGAGAGTGGGCCCCATGCCAACAGCGATATAGGGTGGACGCCGGAAGTGCTATGTGGGCCGCACCAAGATGTATATATTTTTTATCCACATCGTCCATTCATTTTTTTATATATCATTTTAGGGCATGATTTAAAAAATAAGGCAGATCTAAATCTCATGTGTGCCAGACCACAGTAAACAGTGGTGATTGAACGCCCACCATTAAAAATTTGTTGGGGCACATAAGTTTTGGATGAAGCTGATATTTGTGTTTTCCCTTCGTACGTATCCTTGTGCCCCCACCATGATATATATAGATATATATATATATATATATATATATATATATATTCCCTTCGTACGTATCCTTGTGCCCCCACCATGATATATATATATATATATATATATATATATATATATATATATATATATAATATATATATATATATATATATATGTTTTATCTGCTTGGTTCATCCATTTTATCAGCTCATTTTAAGTCACTAGCCAAAAAAATGAGGAAGATCAAAAATCTCAGGTGGACCACACCACAGGAAACAATAGTTATTGAACGTCCACCAATAAAAACTTACTAGGCCCTACTGTAATGTTTATTTGCCATCCAACCTGTTGATTAGGTCAGATAGACGTGGATGATGGGAAAACACAAATATCAGCTTCATCCCAAACAAAATTTAATGGTGGGCGTTCAATCAACAGTTTTCATTTGGCGTAGTCCACCTGAGAATTGGATCTGCCTCATTTTGCAGATCACGCTTAAAATGAGCTATGAAAATAGATGGACGGCATAGATAATACTCATACATCATGGTGGAGAGAGAGCTTTTCCATTACCTGGTCTGGAGGGGCCGCTACCGAAACCGAAACCGAATCCGAATCCGAATCCCCAGGGTCGCAGGTAATCCGCGTTCTTTACGGACTAAGAAACAGGAAGATCTCCGACTATGTCTAAATAATAGAAAGATCTCAATACGGCCTCATTAGTCTCTATAGAATCAAAGATGATCCTGACCGTTGATTTGTTGAACCGCCATATGGCCGTCGTCTATCGCCCATCCATGTGGTGGCCCATTAGATCAACCGTTCATGTGATGTCTTCTGCATAATGTCATTCAGCCACCCTGTGACTGAAATTCTTCAGAAACCACCCCCATATATCCGACGGTAGATTCCGTAAAATTATGTTTTGTAGTAGTGAGGCCCATGCAGGGTGGGTGCAGATATCAAGAGTTCTTGTAGTAGTGAGGCGATCTTGATGGACCACTTCCCTAAAAAAAAAAAGGATATGACAAAGCACAAAGACGGTCCAAAAATAACAGCCATAGCTTGGATTAATAGAATCATCCAATCTGAAAGAATTTTTTTGGACATCCAAATCATAGCAACGGTCCTAATTTTAAAAAATAAAAAATAAAAAATGGCCCCCCAATTGTGAGCCATTAGATCAACGGCCTAAATCACAAAATGGTGGGCCCAACTGTGGGACCATTGAGTTCCTAGGATGGTAATTTTCCCACTGATACAATAACTCAAAAAGGACAAAAGAGGTTCATGTGATTCAAATCAATGTTCCTTTTGTCTCCTTTTACCACAACGAGAGCGCCGCGATGTGCGGTCGACGTGCTAATTACCCCTTTTTCTCCACCGACTTGAGTGGGTCAAACGACCAGTAGAAACTACAAGCTCCAACGGAGGGATCGTATGATACGGACCGTTGGTCTTATAGCGCCTCACCATTCAATTCTGCCAATTTGGGCCCATCATGAGCTGATATAGACCGTCGATCTATAGCACCTTACCATTTTTATTGACTGTACGGCAAAGATCTGCTTGATGTGTTAATATTGACCATTTGATTTGTGGCTACCGATATCCACGGTGAGAATTAACTGAAACGTGATCCGGATTACCGAGCAATGGGCCCCACTAATGCAGAATTAGAAAAGCGGGTATATAGTGGAACGAAACGGGCCAGGGCCACGTATCCTGTAATTTCTCCGTAGAAGGCTTCCTTACGAGATCGCTGTTGTCTCTGACGCGACTCAGGATCCCATCATGTGTCGCTCTATTTGGCCCACACGCTGAGATGATCAGATGATCTGAACCGTCCACGTTCCGTTTCGGAAGCTATGCTACATGGGACACTGTAAGAAATACTGGACAAATGGTTTAAAATATTATTGCCTGCGGATGAATTTACGACATTGAAAAGAACGTTTTCAATGGCTCAGATTCGACTCCAAAAAATAAGCGTGATTATGTGAACTTAAGATTAGTTATTGATCAACGAAAATATGGACGGTTCAATCAATGAAACATCTTAGCATGTGGGCCCAGCAAAGCGATATATTGGCAATCTTTGAGTCGCGACGAAAGAAAACCAATCCCATGAAGCATGAGAGAGGGAGAGGGGAAGTGGAGTGATTTAAACTGCAAATATACCGAGATTACCCCCCACGATCTCCACTCACCATCGCAATGGTAGAAATCAAAACCCCCACTCTGTCTCCTCCTTTCCTCATTCTCCCCCTTTTTCTCTCTCCTCATCACCATGCCCTCTTCCATTCTCCCCTTCTTTCTCTTCTCTCTCCTCATCTCCGTCTCTCTCTCCACTTCCCGCCAAACCCAATCAGATCCGTCCATCTCTCCAAACCCAGACTGCCGCGGCCGTTGGATCCACATCCGAAATCTCCCCTCCCGCTTCAATCTCGACCTCCTAGCCAATTGCTCCCACTACCCCGTATACGATAACTTCTGTCCGTACATCGCCAACCACGGCCTCGGTCAAAAGACCCACAACCGCTCCCACAGCTGGTACCGGACCGACCCTGACATGCTCGAGCTCATTTTCCACCGTCGGATCCTCGAATACCGCTGCCTAACACCGGACCCTACAAAGGCCGACGCCATCTACCTCCCTTACTACGCTGGCCTCGACGCCCTCCGTTATCTATACGGATCCGATGTGAATTCCAGCGCCGAGCACGGCCTGGATCTGTTTGATTTCCTCCAGAAAGATAAGCCCCAGATCTGGGCTCGGAATTACGGCCACGATCATTTCCTGGTGATGGCCCGCGTCGCGTGGGATTTCTCCCAGCCTCTCACGTACGACCTTCCGGAGTGGGGCACCTCGTTCCTCGAGCTGCCCGAGTTTTACAACGTCACGGCGCTAACGCTCGAGTCACGTGCGTGGCCGTGGCAGGAGCATGCGATCCCGTACCCGACGTCGTTCCACCCGCCGAGCCTCGATCGGCTGGAGTCGTGGCTTTCTCGGGTCCGGCGATCGCGGCGCACCAAGCTGATGCTCTTCGCCGGCGGTGGCGGCGTTGCATCGGCTCCCAATATCCGACACAGCATCCGAACCGAGTGCGAGAACCGCACGAACCTCTGCGACGTCGTCGACTGCTCCAAAGGCGTGTGCGAGCACGACCCGATCCGCTACATGCGCCCGATGCTCCGCTCCAGCTTCTGCCTCCAGCCGCCCGGCGACACGCCGACGCGCCGGTCGACGTTCGACAGCATCCTCGCCGGCTGCATACCGGTGTTCTTCGAGGAGTTGTCGGCCAAGTCGCAGTTCGGATGGCACCTGCCGGAGGGCGAATACAGCAACTTCTCGGTCTATATACCCAAGGAGGAGGTGGTGCTTGGGGGGCGGAAGATAACGGAGTTGCTGATGGCGATTCCTAGGGCTGACGTCGGCTGGATGAGGGAGAGGGTGCTGGAGCTGGTGCCGAGGGTTATGTACAGGAGGCATGGGAGCTCAGAGGCACTGAGGGCAATCCCGGACGCTTTTGATCTAGCCGTTGAGGGTACGATTCGGAGGATCAAGAGCCGTCGGGAAGCAGAGCATGTCAAATGACACAGATCATGACAGTTTCTTTTACTGGAAATGATTGATCCAACAGGTGGGACCCAGCTAAAACAAGTTAAGGGACCGATCACCGTCTCGAGCAGATCCCATCTCCTCCCTCCAATTGGAGGCTATAAAAAGCTGTCCTCCAAAACTGATTGATAGATTCTTTATTATTAGTAAGTATTGACCACTTTTGCGCTGTATAAATAAACGGCTGATTAATTATTGTTTTTGCTTCTCCTTTCTCTTCTTACCCTTGAAAAAAAAAAAAAAAACCCTTCTCATAGAGAAGAATCTACGGACCCATTTTATTGGACGGCTGGATTTGATGTACAATTTCTGATTGCATGTCTATGAATTATCACACACTTCCGGTGTAAGGTTGGTTGGTTGGTCCAATGTGGTTTAATGCCCTTGCTCTCATGTGGGCCTTGCTGGTTATATCCATTAGCCCACACCTCTCATGTGGGCCTTGCTGGTTATATCCATTAGCCCACACCTCTCATGTGGGCCTTGCTGGTTATATCCATTAGCCCACACCTCTCATGTGGGCACTAAACTCATGATTCCCAACAGTGTTGAAACAAAACAAACGCAGTACATCTACCAATGAACTATGCATGAAAACTCTTATAAAACATTCAATTGACTGGAGCATTTGATTGGCCCATATAAGAGGTGGCCCTTTAGTTGGATGGTCCTGATTAAGCATCTAAACTGAGTATTAGGATAGCAGGTAGTCAAGCCTATGTTTTCATTTTGCAATTCCATTTTGTCTATCAAGCCAATGTGTTCGTTTCCCCATTCCATTTTATCTTTAAATTATCCTGACTCAGTAATTATTATAACAAAAATGAATAAAGTTATTTTGATCCTCAAATCAAAATATGCAAAATCCAACAGATGGGGAAAGAGAGAAAGGGGGGAAAGCAGCCAAACAGATCACTGACCCTCCACGGTACAACATGGCGGAAGCACAAACGGGTGCTAGGGCAGTCTATGGTAGAACTACATTGACAGTTGCTATTGCGGTTCTGTTTCCTAGTTCTTGTCGCGAGTCTTACCCCCACTTCAATATTGCTGAGCCCCAAGTAAGCCCGGCTCCAAATCCTGCAGCAGCAACAATGTTACCTGCCTGCACCTTTCCGCTTCGAACAGCTTCATCCAATGCTAATGGGATGGATGCCGCGCTGGTGTTGCCATAATTAGCCAAATTCGATATGATATGATCAGGTGGAATCTGCAGGCGAGTTGCAACAGCATCGATGATTCTTTGGTTAGCCTGCACCCATTCATCTCCATTAGTTCTTTTTCTTTCTTTTCACTAGCATTGCCATTAACATTCGGAGGTTTTATACCTGATGTAGCAGTAACCAATCGATGTTGGAACTCACGAGACCAGCTCTTTCTAATGATGTTTCAATCGACTGAGGCACACATCGAACAGCAAAGCGGAAAACCTCCTTGCCATTCATCTGTATGCAGGAGTAGGTAGAGAGTCTTGGAGGAAAGACTGGTGCACCATTTGAGCTCAAGACGTTCTCTGATTGATCGTCCTTAATGATAGCATTCAAGTGCCTGTAAAGGGGCTGTGAGTTCATAGCTTCAACTTGAAATGGCCAAGTAGCATTATAACAGGGAAAAAAAGAAAAGAAATAATAAGTCTGAATTTCATCTTTAGATGAGAATAGAACATACCTTTGGCCATCACCATCACTGTGAACGTCGTATCCAAGCAAGCTATCCTCATCCCCATCACAGGCCTGCAAATTGCAGCACCATGAATGAATGTTGTATCCAAGAAAACTTGTAGAATGAATTGAAGAAACAGATAGGTTGCCATCCTTTGTTGCCTGATGCCATTTGCATGCTGCAACTCACCTACTGTAAAGCGGCATACATACCACCAATCTGGACTGTCCAAAACATGGGCCACGTTGTTCTTGAAATGTTGCAACTCATCCACTGTTTTTGTGGCATTCAAGATACCAATCTGGACCATCCACATAATGGGCTCCTTTGTTGGCGAAGCAGTCTAAAATCACAATAATGGTCACAAATTGGACAGAACAATCCAACCAGGGGGATTTTTGGAACATGTTCCATCCACATGGGGCCAACGACTTGGACAGTCTGGAATCTAGATTGGCATGCCTGTATGCTGTGGATGAAATGAGGAAGCGACCTAATCAGGGTGTGGTTTGCCAGGTTTAAGCTTTTCCCAGAACAAAAACACCAACTACATCTCAAGGCTTTTACTTTCCTTCTTTCTTTCTTTCTTTTTTTTTTTAAATGCGAAAATGTTGTGCATCAATGGCATTGAAACAAAGGAACTGTCCAATTATCAGTAAAACCCTTTGGTAGTTGGGGTGAATTTCAATGCACTATCAAATTGAATCACAACCATTGGTATAATAAAATGGAAATAACAAAACTGCAATTTCCTCACTTAGCAGGAGGTAGACATATGGATGGAATGGACTCCATATTTCAATTGCATTACTTTCAAGTGGTACCTCAAACTCTCATAACCGTGAATTGAGAATACTTCCCCTTGAGCACGAGGAAACTTTTGTCATTTCCGGCTGATTATACTGAATGCATGCAATTTAATTCGCTTGTGAAAAAAGTATTACAACACATATTTCGGGTCCTTACTCATGCCTCAATGGTAGACTCTCTGGAGTTTCAACATGAGGTCAAGGGTTCCATTACCCACTGTGGTATAAAAAAGAGTTTCAACATGAGGTCAAGGGTTCCATTACCCACTGTGGTATAAAAAAGCCACTGTGGAGTGTGAGCGCGTGTAAAAAAAAAAAGTTGCATGTGCATCTTTAGTGTTAAAGAGCCAGGTACCTGAAGTAATACCGCACCGGCAGCATCACCAAAGAGGATACAAGTACCTCTATCTTTCCAATCTACATATCGGGAAAGTGCATCAGCACCAATTACTAGAACATTTCGAAAGCCACCCGCTGCATTTCAAAGCAGTACTGTTTAGTTGATAAATCATGAGAAACAGCATAGCAACCTACTTAAGGCAAAGAAAATAAATATGGTACCTCTTATATAAAAGGCAGCAGTCGTCAGACCCAATAAAAAACCACTACATGCCGCTCTAATGTCAAAGGACAAAGGATTTCTCTTACAGCCTAGCTCTTTCTGAACCTGATTCAATGAATGTCTACAATGAATGTTTGGAGCTGCAATATCAAGCCAAAGGTGGAAGAGAGCATTACAGCAGTTTGGCACATTGATGGAAAAATAATGTGAAACTAACAAAAACATCCTACAAAGAATACTTATGTCTAGAAGGATAGAATGTATTTCTAGCATGCGCCCACTTGTCCGAACTCTTCAAACTTATACGTGGTATTGAAGCAAGCCAACGGCCTTTTTTAAAGCTCAGTTATCTCTCTTCCAGAAGGTATCATGTCACTCCATTCAGCAAAGAGTTCTGCTTTCTGTCTTCTAGATTGGTTGTTGAATGCATTCATGTTCCTTTTTTTTTTTTTTTTTTTTTCCTTTTTGCATCTGTTCGCTGAAGATGTTGATCCATGCAACCTTGAATGATTCTGGATTTTCTTCCATATCAAATGGTGAAGATGTATACCAAAGATGCCAAATGGTTTGAATGAAATAAAGACAGCCACAAGATAAATAACTTAGTGTGAGTGGGCTACCATAAGGTTTTAGAGTAATGCAACACAACAGCCATGCGCCCCTGAGAAAAGGTAATCAGCACCCATAAAAATGCAATGGTAGAAACATAGAAGGCTCAGTATGATCAGGGATCTAAATAAACTAAAATGACCATTGCCCTTCACAACCAGCTTAAGCAGCTCATGTCCTCATGTGACCATGGAACTAAACCTGTGACTCTAGGGGGCTATACCATGTACAAAGGTTCATGATGCGCTACTTGCAGTAGTAAAAAATCAACAAGGAGATAATACCTTATAAAAGCATATCATTGCTAGAATGTATGCATGTCATCGTCGTCATCTAAGCCTTATACCAATTAATTGGGGTCGACTGCAAGAATCCTGTTCCGCCTTTCCACTCTATCAAGGGCCATAACTTAAGTTAGACGATAGGTCATCAAATATTTCCTTAGTACCTCCACTCACATCCTTTGGGCCCTTCCCCTTACCTTTTAGAGGCTTCAACTTGTACAACTTGCTCCTTCTAACTGACACAGTTCTTGGTCTCTGTTGCCCATGACCAAACCATCTAAGTATACTTTCCCTCATCTTATAACCTATTGGTGCTACTCCTAAGCTCCCTCAAATGCATCTTTAATTCTATCCTCGTCTTGCCACTCATCCATCTCAACATCCTCATTTCAGCTAGAATCATCCTATAAACATGTGGTTCTTGAACTGCCCAACATTATTGTCCCGTAAAGCATGGCCGGTCTTACAGCTATCCAATAAAATTTCCCTTTCAGTCTGAGTGGTACATGACGATTACATAAAACTCTAAAGACACATCTCCATTTCTTCCACTTTGCTTGAATTCTATGGGCAACATCCTTCTCAATTTCTCCACTCCCATGAATTTATCGACACAAGATATCAATAGTGGTCATTTTGGGAAACTTCTTGGTCAGCAATCTCAACTAATTCCTTGTTTCCATTCTTATTACTAAATTGCACTCCATATACTCTGTTTTTGTCCAACTAATTTAAAATCATTTAGATTCTAAAGCACCCCTCTACAAAACTAGTTTCCTGTTTACATCCTCTCTCATATTGTCGATCAAAACCATGTCATCTACAAACAACATACACCATGGGATCTCTTCTTGCAAATACCTTGTTACCCATAAGCAAAGCATAAAGGTACAGGCTCAATGCCAATCCCTGGTGCAAGTAGACAGTAATTGGGAACTCACTTATCTAGCCGCTAGTGGTCCTCACATTTGTTACCGCTCCATACATATCCTTACTAATTTCAAAAAAATCCTCTTGAAACTCTTTTTCTCTTTTTTCCTCAATACCCACTAGATTTAACTCTCCAAGGACCCTGTCTTAAGGTTTCTCTAAGTCAATAAGGACCATACAGAGATCCTTCCTCCTCTCTCTATATTTCTCCATCAATTGTCTAAGTGGGAAAATAGCTTCAGTGGTAGACCTCCCTAGTATGAAACCAAACTGATTTTCTAATATATTCATATCATTCCTTAGTCTTTGCTCAATCACTCGTTCCCAAAGTTTTATAGTATGGCTCATAGATTTAATCCCACAATAGTTAGTGCAGCCCGATGTCTCTCATTTATTCTTATAAATAGGTATTGTTGCGCAACACGCCAACAACGCAGTGAGCCTAGATCCAATCTAAGGCCTCACCCACAAACGATAGACAGGAAGAAATATAAACTAGAAATAGATCAAAGCAATCCAAAACAAACCACAAGACAAGATATACGTGGAAAAAACCCCAACTAGGGTAAAAAAACCACGGATGCAAAATTCCACTATGAAGAGAAACGAAGATTACAAGGCAATATACTAACCTCTCCCTTGGAAGTACAGAGAAAATCTTTGCCCACACCTCAGAATAATTTCCTAAAATTCACCCTTAACCTAGAATAGCCCTAGGGACCCCAATTTATAGTTTTAACAACTTCCTTTTCCGCATCCCAGTTGCGAAAGGACTTGCGACACGAAATCCGCGCAACCTCCACTGGTCGTGGGCGGCCCCAGATGTGGCTCCACTTCTCAACAATCTCCCACTTGGAGACACATCTCTATAAACCTTTGTCTTCTTCATCCGGAGTGCACCACCTCCCCGTCTTCAAGCCTGAAGACCAATCAAAGCTGAACAGAGCTTCAGCTTCTCCCTTGTGACCGCCTTGGTCAGCATATCCGCAGGATTCTCACTTGTATGAATCTTCTCCAGAGCAATCGATCCATCTTCCAGTAACGAACGTATGAAGTGATATCTGATGGCAATATGCTTGGTCCTTGAATGAAAGGCTGAATTCTTAGCCAAGTGTATTGCACTCTGACTGTCACTGTACAGCTTGCAATCTGCTTGCTTCTTACCCAACTCTTCCATAAAACCTTGCATCCACACCATCTCCTTGCATGCTTCTGTAGCCGCAACATATTCTGCTTCTGTCGTACTGATAGATACTATCTTTTGTAACTGAGAGACCCAACTGACTGCAGCACTACCCAGAGTAAAAACATAACCTGTAGTGCTTCTTCTGTTGTCGATATCTCCTGCCAAATCTGAATCCACGTAACCTTGTAACTTGATTTTCGATCCACCATAACACAGCCCTACGTCCTTAGTACCTACCAAGTACCTAAGGATCCACTTCACAGCTTCCCAATGTTCCTTCCCGGGATTGTTCATGAACCTGCTAACAACTCCCACTGCTTAAGCAATGTCTGGTCTCGTGCTCACCATAGCATACATGAGACTCCCAATAGCTGACGCGTATGGGACTTTAGCCATGTAGTCCTATTCCTCCTGCGTCTTTGCACCTTGCTCCTTAGATAGCTTGAAGTGGTTGGCTAATGGAGTGCTAACCGGCTTAGCACATCCCATATTGAATCGATCAAGTACTTTGGCTATGTACTCTGCCTGTGACAAAACTAATTTCTTGTTTTCCCTGTCACGCTTTATCCTCATGCCTAGGATTTGTTTTGCAGCTCCTAAATCCTTCATGGCAAATTCTCTAGACAATTGTCTTTTGAGATCTGAGATGTCCTTCATGCTTGAGCCAGCTTCAAGCATATCATCAACGTACAAAAGAAGGATGATGTATGACGTATCAAACTTCTTCAAGTAACAACAGTGGTTTGCATGACATCTTTTAAAACCGTTTCCCGACATGAAACTATCGAACTTCTTGTACCACTGCCCCGGGGCCTGCTTCAGGCCATATAGACTCTTCTTCAGTCTGCACACCTTGTTCTCATTACCTGGTGCCACATAGCCTGTCGGTTGATGCATATATATCTCTTCTTCAAGGTCCCCATGAAGAAAGGCTGTCTTAACATCTAGTTGTTCTAGATGTAAGTCCTCTGAAGCCACTATACTCAAGACCATGCGAATCGTAGACATTTTCACTACCGGTGAAAATATTTCAGTGAAATCGATACCTGCCTTTTGTTGAAACCCTTTCACAACCAATCTGGCCTTGTACCGTTTCGAACCATCGTGCTCCTCCTTCAATCTGTAAACTCACTTGTTATGAAAAGCTTTCTTACCCTTGGGTAAAGTGACTAGCTCCCATGTACGATTAGACTCAAGAGAGTCCATCTCATCATCCATGGCCTGCTCCCACTTAACCCGTATATCTGACTGTAACGCCTCTTCAAAACACTCTGGCTCACCATTATCTGTCAGTAGTAGATAATGTAAGGAGGGTGAGTATCGGACCGTGGGTCTCCTCTCTCGAGTAGACCTCCTCACAACTGGTGTATGCGGCTCTGCCTCATCCTGTGGCACTGTAACACCCATGTCGATAACTCTTCCAACTCTTCGAATTCTTTTTTCTCGGTCTTATTTTCCTGCACACTGTCCTTATACATCACTTTTTCATTAAAGACTACGTCCTTGCTTCTGATGATTTTTCTGTTTTCTGCATCCCAGAACCTGTAGCCAAAATCATGTTGCCCATAGCCTATAAACATGCACCTCCTGGACTTCGCATCCAGCTTGTTTCTGTGCTCTGCATCAATGTGAACATATGAAGTGCAACCGAACACTCTGAGATGTGCAAGGTTCACTTCTTTCCCAGTCCACGCTTCTTCTGGTAGCCCACCATCCAATAGTGCTGAGGGACTTCTATTGATGAGATATGCGGCAGTATTCACAGCATCTGCCCAAAAGGTCTTGGGCAACCCTGCATGTAACCTCATGCTCCTGGCGCGCTCAAGGATGGTCCTGTTAATGCGCTTAGCCACACCATTCTGCTGTGGTGTCCCTGGAATCGTTTTCTGATGTTTGATTCCATTTGCTGCACAATACTCCTCAAACCTCTTATCACAATACTCTCCCCCATTGTCAGATCTGAGACACTTTACTGCTTTACCTGTCTCATTTTCTACCATAACTTTCTACTTCTTATATACATCAAATACATCAGATTTATGTTTTAAGAAGTAGCCACAGTTTTCTACTAGCATCATCAATAACGGTAACAAAATAACGTGAGCCACCAAGAGATAATACCTGTGCCGGTCCCCACACATCAGTGTGTACAAGCTCCAACAGATGTGTCTTTGGAGCGCGTCCCGTCTTCTTGAAGTTTACCCTCTTCTGCTTGCCATACACGCAGTCCTCACAGAATTCTAAGTCAATAGACTTCAGCGCTGGTAGCTTCCCTTTTGACAATAGCACTTTCATCTCTTTCTCACTCATATGTCCCAGCCTCTGATGCCATAACTGTCCATTCACTCCAGTTGATGCAACTGCGAGTGAACTATACGATCCTGAAGTCACGTACAAAGTACCTTCCTTTTTGCCTCGAGATATTACCAAGGCACCTTTTGTGATCTTCCAGGAGTCACTGGTGAATGTCGTCACATAACCGGTATCAGCCAACTGTCCCACTGAGATCAGATTACGTTTCAAACTCGGTACATGTCTGACATCCTTCAATTTCACGACCGTTCCGTCTTTCTGATTTACATGAACATCTCCCTTTCCAACAATATTGCACGGCTCATCATCACCCAGGTAGACTCTCTCAAAGTCACCTGACACATAATCACGCAGAACTTCCTTACACGAAGTAGCATGAAATGAAGCACCCGAGTCTATAACCCAAGACTCATTCCTCGCATCAAGAGACAAGATCAACGCCTCTGTGTCGCTCTCCTCAGACAGATTCACTGAATCTTTCCCACCTTGAGAGCTTCCTTCTTGTTTCTTGAGCGCCCTACAATCACGTTTCATGTACCCCTCCTTGCCGCAATGCCAACACCCGTCTTTGTCTTTCGGTCCCTTGGACTTATTCCTTGACTTAGAACGCCCGTGTTTATTGCCTCCTTTGTTAGCGATCTTCCTCTTCCTTCAACGTTTAGAGCATTCCCTGAATCCCCTGAAACTCCTGATGCCTTCCTTCTAGATTCTTCGCTGAGAATTAGACCGGCCACATCATCAAATTTCAGCTTTGTCGATCCTGAAGAATTGCTCATAGCAATCTCCAAACCATCCCAACTGTCTGACAAATTGGATAAGATCAATAACGCCCTGACCTCATCCTCAAAAGTAATGCCGACGGATTCCAACTGGCTCGTGACTGTATTGAACTCGTTTAGATGTTCAGCCACGCTCCCACCATCTGACATCTTCATGTTGAATAGCTGTTTCATAAGATGAACCTTGTTGGATGCTGAGGGCTTTTCATACATGGTGGTTAGGGCTTCCATTAATTCTTTGTCGTTTTTACCTTGGATATATTGAAGGCGACGCTCTTAGACAAAGAGAGTCGGATCGTTCCTAAAGCCTTCCTATCCAGTAAAAACCATTCATCATCTGTCAACTTTTCTGGTTTCTTCTCTTTTCCTCCTAGAGGAATATAGAGGTCCTTCTGATATAGATAATCCTCCATCTGCATCTTCCAGAAGGCAAAGTTTGAACCATCAAACTTCTCAATTCTAGTTTTCCCATCTTCTGCCATCGCTCCCAATAGAACTAAACCAATAGCCCTGATACCAGTTGTTGCGCAGCACGCCACAACGCAGTGAGCCTAGATCCAATCTAAGGCCTCACCCCACAAACGATAGACAGGAAGAAATATAAACTAGAAATAGATCAAAGCAATCCAAAACAAACCACAAGACAAGATATACGTGGAAAAACCCCAAACTAGGGTAAAAAAACCACGGATGCAAATTTTCACTATGAAGAGAAACGAAGATTACAAGGCAATATACTAACCTCTCCCTTGGAAGTACAGAGAAAATCTTTGCCCACACCTCAGAATAATTTCCTAAAATTCACCCCTTAACCTAGAATAGCCCTAGGGACCCCAATTTATAGTTTAGCAACTTCCCTTTCCGCATCCAGTTGCGAAAGGACTTGCGACACGAAATCCGCGAAACTCCTTTCGCATCCCAGTTGCGAAAGGACTTGCGACACGAATCCGCACAACCTCGACTGGTCGTGGCGGCCCCAGATGTGGCTCCACTTCTCAACAGGTATCACAATAATTTTTCCTCTATTCATTTGGTATTTTCTTTGATCTTACCATCTTGTTGAACAACTTTATCAACGAAAATAACCCAATATTTCCCATACACTTCCGAACCTCCATTGGTATGCCATCTGATCCAGGGCATTTCCTATTTTCTTCTTTCTCAAAGCTTCTTTCACTTCAAATATCCTAATCGAAGAAAAGTATCTATGGAGTCTAATGTCATTTTGAGTTTATGATTCCTTCTATCACTATGCTCTCAAAGTCGGTTGTTATTTAACAAGTTCTGAAAATATTTTCTACACCTTTCATTAATCTCGTTGTCCTTTACTAGTACCATTTGGTCATCACTCTTAATGCATCTAACATGATATAAACCTCTACTCTTCCTCTCTCATTTTTGCGAGTTTGAAAACATCTCTCACCTTCTCTTGTCCCCAATCTATTGTAAAGATCATCATAAACCTCAAGTTTAGTATCACTAACCTATCCTCTTTTAGCATTTCCATAATATTCTAGATTTTCATCATTTCTAGTCCCTCATTGGGCTTTGAAACATGAACGATTCTCGTCAATGGCTTTTCATCATTTATCTTATGCATGTGTAATTTTGCAAAGAAATACCTTTCAAACTTCTTTCTAAATGCTATAAACTTTGATACACGTCATTTATTAAACATTTGATAAACATTTATTAAACATATGTGTAATTTTCTGAGCCTTGGATGTTATATTTATGATATATCAAATTCACTTGAGAGTACATGTAGGTTGAATTGTGGGAACTTAATACGCATATGCAATAGCCAATAAGTAACCAATGAGATAATGTCTAAGAGTTGAATCATAGTTGGGAATTTGCATGGGATAGAGAGAAGAGTTCATATTAATCACCTTGGAGCTAGAAAAAACCTCTTTACTATGCCTTCTATCTATAAAAGTTGTATGCAGATCAATCTTTTAAACTGGCCTGCGAGACTGCGACCCATTTTTTTGGGTGGGTCAGTCAACCCGTGATGTCAACATTATGCCATAAATGAATAAAACGCATCAAATAAAGGTCACACCTGTTGCCCTAGATAGTTGTACTTGATGAACTGGTTGACGTGAATAGCTTCCTTCCCAAAAAACAGGTCTTTTGAGGCCCAACCATTTTGATGGGATGGCTTCCTGTCCAATACAGACTGACCATACTGTCCTGTCCGGATTTTAAAACACTGATAGAGACTGTTTCAAAAGAATTTCTCCTTGATGTTCGCAATATTGAGGATCTAAATGGGCATTGAAATTATAATCAAAACCTAGCTAAAGAATTTGCTCTTGTGCTCCTTGTTTCTTTCAGCTAGAAACTTAGGGCCTGATTGGGTGCCAACAAAAAATTCATCAAACTAATTTTTTTATCGGCACTACTGTAGCTTTCATTGCATATTGCCAGGTTGCAAACAGTTAGGATTGCATGCACTGTCTTGGGTCCACCTACTTATCCAATCGGAATGAAAATTCAGTGGAGGCCTTTAACATGATGGTCCTTCCTGTGGACGATTTGGATCCTTCACGTGTGCAACACATTCATACACATCCAGGACACAGTAAATCACTACCTTCCCCGATTTTATTTTTATTTTCCTACAACGTTGCCTGGGGCATCTTTTACTTCCATGCCAGTTATTTTGGCAGATTAAATTAGGTGGCACCTAAACAGGCCCTTAGTCTCAAGAACAAGAGATGGTTCATACTCTCGTTGGCAACCACTAATGCATGACTCCAAAACACTTTGCTCATGTTGTTAAATGCTAGGGCAAATAGTAAAGGATATTGTCCTAAATCAATGGTTTTCAGAGAGCAGAAAGGTATGTGCAGTCATTTCCGAGTATGCTTCTTTCATACATCATTTTACAATTAAATTTTGTTGTCTAGAATTTTGAAATTTCTATCGACAAAAGTTTTGCGTATCAACTTCAGATTCTTTCTTGGTGATTCATGCTGTTTGGGAGAAGCTGGTGATGCAATTGACTGCATAAGACTGCTATAATTTCCCACATGTCGCATCACATCCCTGTACTTACATATATGGTTGCTGCAATCCTTGGTGCACAAAAAGCTTGTCAACACCATTTTTAGAAAAGATGTTTAAACAATGTGTTCATAAAGTGCACATCATACAAATGAAGGAGCATATGGTAAGAAGAAATATTGCTTTAATGATGCAATTATGGAAAGCATTCCCACAGTCCTTCCGAGTTGATTTGAAAACAATCACTTAAGAAATAGTTAAAATTCAAGGATGCTTGTGGTTTTCATGTGAGTTGTTCTTCGTTTTATATATAACTTTAGCAGATCCACATTCAAGAAGATGATTCAACAACCAAGTCATCCTAATCATACCTGAGGACCACTGCCAAAAAGGTCATCCGGAGTAGATGTGCACATCAGGATTAGGTCAACATCATCGGGTTCAACTTGAGCCATGTTAAGTGCTTTCCTCGATGCCTCTATGGCCAACCCCGTCAATGTTTCGTCTCCTGTCAAGGCATGAGATAATCTTACATTCGTTAAGCATGACCTAAAAGGAGAGAGGTCTCTGGTCCCAATGCATTGGGATGATGGTAGTGTCATGAATCATGATGCACCCCTATGTTATCTGATCCAAATTGTTGATCTGATGGATCATTGACCCTATTGTAGATGGGGGATTCCCCCAAAAATATTTTGGATTAAACGATCCTGACCAAGGTTTTAAATATAGGTATCAGGGAGCATGGCTGAGCACAAAAATAATTGATACAGGACATATCGGACCATATTGGACACATATATCAGATGATACAAGTCTGCATCAACCAAAGATTTTTTTGGCCCAAAAAATTATCAAAAATTGTGAGGAAAATAGGAAAAGAAAGTAAAACATCAGAATCTATCAATTTTTGTAGACTAGTCTTTAATAAGAATGTTGCTGGCTTGAACTAATAAAAGTCAACCAAATAGGCCATAATCGAACACAAATCAAGCATTATTTGGTAAATCATGGCTCACTATATTGAAATATGACAAAAAGAAAAGGGGGAAACAGTGATGGTTTCCCCCCTTCCAAGTTTCTCCCAAAATCGACTATTTCGCTTCGATTCAACGAACTCACTCAAATCTTGTTTTTTGATCCCACAATCGGTTCAGGTTAAGACTAAAATGAATTTCTAAGCTTCATCTAGAGTTGGAATGAAGGAAAAAAATGAAGGCCTTTATGGTCGTATCGGGTCCATATTGCCGATCTGGCTCCTTTTTTTTTTTTTTTTTGGGGGGGGGGGGGGGGGGGGGGGGGAGGGGGGGCTCATCCAGCTACGATACAGCCGATACATAACACTTTTTTTTAAACATGATACTAACCTTTTAAACAGGAAACTACAATTAGATGGTTAATTAAAGATGCAACACTTGTCCAAAAAAAAAAAAAAGTCCTAAAGATTGGATAAATAGGAACTTCAGATCTGAAAGTTGATAGGAGAAAATTCAGTGGGCCCATCAACCAACAATTAGGATAACCGAAACATGGGCCCCTACAAAATGAGTACATTGGTGCAAAATTCACATCATAAAGCATCAGGAGCCCATAATGTATCCTAATAGGTCATTGGACCCAACCAAATAATAAATGGGTTTGGATATGAATTGGAGCCATTGGGTTGGATTTGAGTCCAAAACACCGTCCCACTTATAAAAATGGGTTGGTGCAAAATTCACATCATAAGACCAACCAAAATGGGCCCGAGACGGACCACCTTTAAATTCCCAATATATTTTAGTCTTTATCGTCTCAACTTGCTCCTACTTGTCAGTTCCAGACCCCCTTAGTCTAGACCTGAGCCGACCAAGCTTACTTTGACTTGGACCTCAACTAGACTCCACTCAAACATTAGCAGGTCCTCAACCTAACCAACCCAACCCATTTGCAACCCTAACTAATGAGGAAAATATCCATAAGTAGGGCAGAAAATCATTATGAGTTTGAGAAGCATTCAAGAAAGCTATTCACAAACAAAAAAAAAAAAAAAAAGGAGGGACTTTAACCAAATGACAACAATAATGAATACGGGATGAAAATTAGTACATTTTGCAAAGATGATGGTACCTGAAAGTATTCTTCGATTCCGAATCCCTGTACGGACAGAAATCCATTCATCTGAAGTTTCCACAAATTGTGCCAGGTCATCATTAGAAATCAGAAGCTTTGGCAGAGCTGAGCCACATCCTACCAGCTTACACCCCTTACCAACAAGTCTGTATAAGTCTCACGTCAAATATGGAATGAAAAACTAACTTCTGATCAAGCAGACCTGTATATGATGTATCTCAGGTCCCACTCCCAAGAAAAATTATCTCATGAAATAAAAATCTGTAATACATCATTCAGTAGAAGTCACTCGGAAAAAAGAATCCCCTCGAAACAAACAAAAACCAAGAACCATTGGAAATACACACAAATTGTGTCTTGAACATACATGTTTTACTGATGTAAAGGGAAACACAATGGCAAATGGGCAATCCCTTTAATTTATAGAATAGTGAACACCATAAAAATGAAATTAAGCTAAATCAACTGATTACAACATCTGACAAAGTCACACTTAACACATTATGCTCAAATTAGCAAGTGAAAGCAAAGTAATGAGCCACTCTTTATTGTATATTCCAAGTCTTTTTTTAATGCCATTTCCTTAGTTAAAATAAACCATCCAAAGAAAACTACAGAAATACTGAATGTCAATCCAATTCCTATGATTCTGAAATTCCAGGATTCAGCTTGGGCCAGAGACTCAAACTAACTCTTGTTTCCAAACACAAATGAAAAATAACTTTTGAAGCTGCATCCAATTCATAACATAAAAATTTAAAATTTAAAATTTTTTTTTTTTTTAAAAAAAAAAAAAAAACAAAAAAAAGGAAGAAAAAATAATCTAGCACATCTCATGTAGGAAACATAAGATACAACACATGCAAGCGAGCAAATCCATAGTATCAACCCCAAATGTTAAATCTCAAGTTGTCATACTAAATAGGTAAAAAGTCTTATCTCCTATACAAATGCATGCAAGACCATTGGATATCTCATGACTTGGACTACAAGTATGAGCTCCCAAACATCCCACAAAGTAGACCACTTGAAGCTTTTGGGAAGGTTTGGATGCTCAATTGAAATGAATTGCGACAGCTCAGTTCAATAAAGAGGAAATAAGCAATGTGGGACAAGTCCAACTCCATTCATTGCAAGACTCGCCCCAAAATTACCATTACTATTGATTCAAGATCAACTCGAATTGTCTCAAGATAGTCTTGAAACTCATGGAATTGCAGTTGCGGTCTTAGTCATCTTTACGAATTGAAACTGCGCCATCCCTCCTCTGGTCACTGCCTCTTCAACAAATTGACTCATTGCAATTCTATTACAAATGAAAACCAACCATAGCTGTCAGGCAGTGAGAGTCATCAATCTTAGGACTGAAATTTACATAACAGGCCTTGAGAACCTCTAATGAAGATAAACCAATCTCTTGCAGTCAATCAAGTGCAATGGATGTCAATCCGAAGCTTCTACCTAATTCACCAAAACTGGCAGATCGTGCCTCTTTCATATAAACTGGATGAAATAAACACCCCCAAAAAATTTCAATCCAATAAACATTAGCTTCAATCAACTCCACCGATGAATCAAAAGACCCGGACCCAAATACGAGCATTGGATCAAACACAAGACATGATTCTCCTCAAGAAAACCACACATCAAACAAACATTCACAAAATCCCCAAATACCCATCAACCAAAACATCCCAATCTAAGGAATAAGTTACAAAATGCACCAAATTACCCATCAGATACCGAATTCAACCCATGCGCAGAACAATAAAATGAAAAGCAAGTAGTGAAATATATATATAAAGGAAAAAAAAAAAAAAACGCACCCAGGAGCTCGAGCTTTGGAAGGGGAAGCTCCTAAGGCAAGATCTTCTGCCCCTTGTATAGCGCTCAAGCGAAATACCCTCTTCGTAATTTTCTCTACCGCGCAAAACCCAGATCGTGAATTGCCAAAAGAAGACGGATTTCTCCGCCGAATGCATGGAACAGATGGAGAAATGAGCCCAGACGCATTAGCCATTTCAAATAGAAAACAGCAGAGACGGATTTCAGGGAGAAGGAAAATCGACGAGATTTCAGACAAGGGGCGGCTGATGAAGAATAGGGAGAAGACCCATGAAGAGATCAGAAGAAGTAGAAAATGGGAAAGACAGAGAGAGAGAGAGAGAGAGAGAGAGAGAGAGGCTTCTTTTTCAAACTTCGGAGCGCCCAAGGCGAAGGCGATGATGCCAAACAATGGAGTGGAAACTCCAACGCAGGAACAAGCGTACAGTGGTAGTTCACCGCCGCTTATAGCTGCTGTATTAACGTCAGCAAGTTCTGTGGGTCCGATCATGAGGTATGTGTTATATCCAAACCGTCCATCCATTTTTTGAGCTCTTCTTAAGGCTCGAGACGAAAAATAAAATATATCTAGATATCAAGCGGACCACAATGCAAAAAGAAGTGGGGGATTGAACTCTTACCATTGAAACCCTTTTTAGGATCACAGAAGTTTTGGATCAATATGAAATTTGTTTTTCCCATTATTTCGGGTCTTTGTGACCTTATGAACAGATTGGATGGAAAATAAACGTTATGTGGGCCCTACGAATTGTTTAATGGTGAAAATCATTATCTCCGCTGCTATTTGTGGTGTGGTCCACATGATCTTTGGATATGATTCATTTTTTGTATAATGCTCTAAAATTATCTCTTAAAATAGATGAACGGTGTAGATATAATAAATACATCACTGTGGGCCTATGTAACTTTGATATCCTTTGAACCATTCGTACAACTCGGAGCTTGAGGAGCGTCTCGTCTTCGCACGACACGTACGTACAGCTACTATATAGCTGGTGTGTGGCACACCAGCAAATCCGCTTCCATACGGTAGATATGCAGGTTAGGTTGCATGCTACACGTACCAAGCATGTGTAGTGATCCGGACCGTTGGTCTGGTGGTTTACCGTATGGAATTCTACACAGTTCAAATGTCTGAGTGATTGAATAGCTATTAGCGTTTTTTTTTTTTTTTTTTAATTGTGAGTTTTAGTGGTTGAATTTAGACAGTTCCTCATCTTTTTCTGGTACTTAACCGACGGCCAGGAAAGCCCAATCCATTTTCCTTTTCGGATGTGGCCCATCCACGTGATGGTCCACCGGAAGAACAGCACTGATCACCAAAACTATATGCAGGAGTACGGTCAGGTGAGAAGTGTCTAGAAATTTTTATGCCCTTGCTTTCAAATGGTGGACTCATCTCAATGGGGTGTACATCAGCTCGGCCACTCGCTTGCCTCAATTTTAACTCAGTTCAGCTCCTTCCTCGAGCCTAATTGGCCAACTGAGCTAGTTTTGGTCAGCATTTCCGCCAACTCAGGCTAAGTTCGTCATTGAGTCATTTCCACAAACACCTGAATTGCACCTTCAACATCTCTCCATATGTGAAATAGAAGTAATGGTTTTACAGCTATTTTATCCAACACCTTTTAAGCAACATAAAATTCAAAAAAAACTAAAAAAAAAAAAAAAACAGATATTTGTTTCATGTACATACCTTCCTTGCTACAGGCCACACTTCGTTAAGTCATTTTATCAAACACTTGGTGAACAATATTAATGGCAAAGTAACTGAGTCACCGAACTAGTTTGACTCGAGCTAGATTTGATCCAATTTGAGTTGAGCTGGCCTGCCCGAACTTGGCTTAAACTCATTTTCGAGCTAAAAAAATCAGCTCCACTCAGCTCCAACTCAACTTCAAATTGAGTCGAATCAAGCTTTTTCGAGTTGAGTTGAGCGAGCTAACCGAGCTAGCTCGGTTCGTGTACACCCCTACATCTCATCCTTCATGATTTATGTACGGCATTGCGGAACGTCGAAACAGTGGGCCCAACTCGACAGTAGCGGTCTCGCCACTAAAGTGACATCACCATGTATCCACGCTGTCCATCCATTTGGAGAGATCATTTTATGGCATTACCCAAAGAATTAGGTAGATCCAAATCTCAAGTGGACCCCACCATAGAAAACTGTTGGAATTGATCGCCTAACATTAAAAACTTCTTTGGGCCATAGAAATTTTTGATCATTCACTTATTCCACATTTGTATTAACTTATTCCACGTTTGTATTAACTTATAACAGGTTGTATTAACTTATTACCTTTTTTTTTTTATTACACGCGCGCGCACACCCCACACACTCAAACTAGTGGAATTTCACCGCCTATGGATATACTCGAACCCTTGACCGAGCGTTGAAACTCCTGAGAGTCTATCACCCGAGCAAGAGTAAGGATCTGGGTTTACTTAACCTTGGATCTTCCTCATTATTTGTCTTATGCCCCCAAAATGATCTCTCCAAATGGATGAATGGTGTGGATACAACACATACATGGGGTTCAGTCTCTAATCCGCGTCCAACCAAAATCGCCCAAAGGTGAAGATACCAACCATCTGATTTCGTCTGATCAGTTTGACGGCTGATCTTAACTATAGCCACAGGCTGTTTTTGAACCATTTCTTCACGTTTGCTATCTCGACCTTTGATCCGTCCGCGGGAAAGTGGTAGTTTACAGTTTGGATTTGATGAGCAGACATGACGTGTATCTGTCAGATGGCTCCCCACCATTTAATAAGGTAGCTGCTATCAGTAAGAAACCTTTAAACACTCAGGCAGAATGTAATGGCGACTATGACCGGTTGCGTGAAAGTAGTTTAAGTTGAACCGCTCAAATTATGAGCCCTGATTTAGATGTAATATAAATAAAAAACAAAACTTGTTTAATTATGTGATTGTGGGAGTTGTTGGCATTTATTGAATGGTTAGATAAGAAACACCAACTACCATTGTTTTAGCAAATAAATGGGCTTTAGGATGGTAAGTTGGTTAAGATAAGTGTATTCTGCCTAGAGTTGGGCAAATTGGGTCTGATCCAGTGGACCTGACCCGATCCGGCCCGATTCGAACCGATTCGACGGGCTGGATTGGTGCGGATCGGGTAGCCCCATCCAAATCCAAATTCTTTTCGGGTCGAGTTCGGGTTGGACCTGACCTGAACCGACCCGACCCGGAATCCGATCCGATTGGATCCGATTCGGACCGATCCGATACGATCCAGATCTATTAAGTAATATTTATTTATTTTATGTATTTTTTACTATTAAAAAAAATTTTAACTATATTTTAATTTTTACTGATCCGAATCGTGCCCTATCCGATCCAACTCGGTTTTCCTGACGGAGTCGGACTCGGATCGGATCAACCATTGAGTTTTCGGGTCGGTCCTAGTCAGGTGACCTGGACTCTCGGTATCGAATCGGAGCGGATTCAGGTCAGGCTAATGACATTTCAGATCAGTCAGGGTTGGACCCAATCCGATCCGACTCGGACCGATGCCCAGCCCTAATTCTGCCTAGTGAAGTGATTAGATAAGAAACACCTACCATTTTTAGTTTGGACTGCTGGACTTTTTTGTAACCACCCATTTTTCTTGTATAAGTGTATTCTGCCAAGTGAAGTGGACCAATATTAGTTCTTGATGCAAGGAATTTTTAACGGTGTGTGCACTAATTGATAAATGGTTTGGATCTTTGACATGGATGCCATTCAATTCGGCTTGCGCAGACCTGGCCATGGTAAATAAAAAATGCCATAGCTCTGTTGATGATCATTTTACTTTGTGTCATGTACCAGAAAATAACTTATGGGACAGCACAAATGATTTTGTTTTTATCTTCTTCTTCTTCTTCTTTTCTTTTTAAAATCTCAATTATGGCTGCTATTTACAGGAATAATTTTTTAAAATAACAACGGTTTGTTATGGACTGTAATACCAGCTATTTCATAAAATGGTATTGATTCTCTGTGTCAGGCTTCTTTTTTTTTTTTTTTTTTCCAATGACAGGCCAAAAAAGGTTGAGGAATGATAATGGATTTCTGTTGTAGACATGTTCTACAGCAAAAAAGGATTTTCTCTCTGAAATACACTGATTTTTATTGTTATGAATTGAAAGAGATGAACAAGAAGAGGAGGCCTTTTATATATAGTAAATAGAGGATGGGCATTTTGGTAATTTATGGATCACGGAGGGAATTGAGAATGGAATTAGTGTTCTTTTCCAATTTTTTTACTGATATAGCTTCTTGGCCTGTCAGATTTAAGAGAAGACAAGCAGTTCTTCATGGATCATCCGGGAGCATGCACCATTTCAACAGTGCAGGCATGTCTCAGTTGCTAAGACCCCATTTCGTTACATGTTTGTTTTTGTGTCTTGTTCCAGTGTTACAAATGTCATAAAAAATGGTGAAATTCACTCATATATCTCAAGAAACGGAGCTAAAAAGGCGGAGTTTTGATTTTTATACTTCTAGTATGGAAATTTTGAGATTTATCACCAACTCAGATGCTGAAATCCTCAACCCAAAAATCATATCATTCTAAAACTCAAGTGAGTCATACTGCTTGAATTTAGAGATTTTAGGGCAGCCCGCCTATGAGTTGAATCAGTCTTCGTTGTTTTTTTTTTTTTTGGGATCAAGGCCAAACAAGTTGTGCTTCATCTTCTTAAGGAATGGGCACTGGGTTAGAGTTGATTTCCATTTCCAAGATTTTACTCAAAAAATCTGAAAATTGATTTCACCCAAAAAAAAACCAGTTAAATGTCGATTTTCAAGGTTACAAGAGACAATTCAGTCCCTTTGACCATTGACTTTTTAACATTTACATGGAACACTGAACTCCAAACCAAATAATGGCATTATTGTTGGATTTTGTAGTTTTCTGCCCGTTGAGGTTTCCACATGGGTTTTTCATGCCCATGTTTTGGCTTCTCTCTATCCAAACAGGCTCTTAAGTTATTAAATTTTGATGATGGAGCTGGTTTTGACATCGTCACATGGGTCAGGGATGTGAATTGTGTTTCTTTGTTGTGAACATGAAACATGGGTGAGTAGACTTTGAGATGCTACGGCCCTTGCAGATTCTTAAAATCCTCAGTTCTATTTCTTCAACTATTCACAGGGTCAACCTTGTCTTCTTCTAACTCAACAAGTTTTTCAATATTCCTTTTTCTCATCAGTTTATAGCCACCTGTTTTCTTGGAACAAAGAGAACGGTTTGTACTTCAACAAAATATCCTCAAGCAGAATGTCATAAATTACATATTAATATTTGCTTTTGCAGACTGCAGAAATGCTGGATTTCTATGCAGATGGAGAATATGACCTCAGTGGTTTTGCAGTTGGCATCGTAAAAAAGGACTCGGTCATTGACGCGAAAAGCACTGTAGTTGGAGATGTTTTCATTGGTCTTCCATCGAGCGGGGTTCATTCTAATGGGTTCTCCCTTGTTAGAAGGTTATTCTTTTCTTTAATAAAATTCTTTGAATGAGAACACCTTGGTACTTCATCTTATAACATGTGACAGAAGCAATTTGTAATACTCTGTTTCTTTTAAACGGTGGGTTCCACCGTTAACCCACCGTTACATATGATGTGGCCCACATGAGCTTTGGATGACCCTCATTTTTTGGCTCATGCCCTAACCTTGTCACACAAAATTGATGAACGGTGTAGATTTATCACATCATAGCTATGGGGCCCACTCTTCAAAAAAAATAACAAAAACAACAAAAGCAAGTGTAGCCCTCTCCTCCACGACTCCCTCTCTTTCTCCCTTCTCCGCGGTACGGTTGCGGATGTGAACCCATCCACCATGCATGATATCATCATGGTGAGACCCACTAATCAATCAAAACCGTCCAATGGACTCCCAACCTACTAACTCACCTGACATTATTTTTTATACCCCATTTTCTCATGCTATCTAGAGGAAACGAGAGAGAAAATCACAAAAGAAAGATTGTGAGAAGAAAAAAAAGAGATCAGAAGAAGGGAGAGTATCCATGAGGGTTCAATATCGAGTTTAGAGTTGATCAATCCAAGCTAGTACACGTAGGAATCAACATTGCTTCATATTATTTTCCTCCCATCACACAATTTTTTCACAGCAGGTAGGTGATCATTCTCTATTGAAAAATTCATATCTGTTGCCTTATATAATCTAGACATTAAAATGTTTTTTTTATTTGAACAAAGCAAATAATATTTTTTTTCTTTCTTTTTCCATTTAATATTATATAGTGGTGATAATGAATATTCATTATTTGAATATAGACATTATATCCTTGTGAGTTAGATAGATGCATCTTATGTGAACAATTATTTGTTTTATGCAATGATTCTTACGGGTGCTCTGCCCAGGGTCATTCCCGAAATGATCAGCATGACACGGGTACTCCCCCCGGAGTCATTCCCAAAAGAATCTGCACGGGTGCTCTGCCCTGGGTGATTCCCTAAAAGGATCAGTACACACGGGTGCACTGCCCTGGGCTCTTGTCCCTAAAAGGTTATACCGGTGCTCTACTAGGGTCATACCCTGAAAGGATCAACACCGGTGTTCTACCGTGGGTCTCCCCTAAAAGGATTAGCACACATGAGTGTTTTGCCCACTTCAAATCTTAATTAACATCTTTAGAAAAGTTATGTTAAACAATTTATTCATTTCATATTCATGAATGTCAAATTATTTACTATGATTTTACATCCAATGTTCGTCTCATTTTGATTAATACGTCGAGATTAAATTTGGTAATATTTGTGAAATTTTCAACTCGGGATTGATGTGATCCTATTGAGTTGTCAACTCATTATATTTTATCCATTTCAGGTTATGAATATTTTGAAGATGCAAAGTACTACTATTAGTAGTGGAGCATGGAATGTGGTTAGATGTACGTGACATGTCATTCTACATATGATAAATTTTATTTTATTTTATTTTAGAACTCTGAATGTAGAAATGTTTGGCTTGATTTTCTTACTTCAAGTTAAGTTAAATAATTATGCATCGATGTAATAAAAGAGTATGTAATTAATTATCTTAATATGTGTTTGGATTTTTAAGTTTTGGGCTATGGTGGGAGAAAATGAAATGCATATGAAATTATAATAATTTATCTATTTATTTTTATTTTATTTTTTTTAAGTCACGGGTCTGAAATTCGTGTCCTAGACACCCTATTCGAGTACCCGAATTTTGGGGCGTGACAAAGTTGGTATCAAAGCCAGGTTGATCTTAAACATGGGACCTAAATAGAGATTTAGCTCTAAGTCTTCCTAAACGGCCTTAATTAGGAGATGAGAAATTTAGAATACATACGTAGGACATTTTAATCTATTGTAATATAATACTTAGATCTCATTTAGGCTGTATATTAACATACAAAATTAAATTTGGACGTTAGGAATTTTCTAAGAATTTTTCTAACTATTTCTTGGGTTGGACAACAATAATCAATATAAAATATTTGATTTTAAAAAAATTATAACTATTTAAGTAAAACTACGATTGAGGTGATTCAAAAACTCAATTGAAGCTTGATAAGTATAATTTTATAAAAAAATATATAAAAATTAAAAATACTGACCCTTGATGTATGTATTTGAGTTTAAGAAAACCTGTCCAGAAATCATCCAAATCTGAACAGCGTGTACTCTCTGAATTTTTAAAAACTTTATAGGCTTCGGGATATTATAAATTTTACAGGGGTACAGTAGACTTATAGATATATCTATATAAAAAATGTTAAGTTAAAATAATTTCTGAAAATATCAAAAACATCAATTAGAAGATCACCCTTATGACCAGAAATTTCCGCATATAGTTCTAAACTATATCTTAGTTCAACTTCTCTTAGATCTTCATGTATGCCTACCTTGAACCATCTAATTTATTAGAATCTTAAAATTATTCAGTAAAATTTATAATTCCCTTTATTTATCCTAGGTTATGACGGATCAGAGTATGAACCTCGGGGCCGCATCGGAGACTCAAGTACCCGATGCAACTAAGCAAGGAACAATTATTGATAAGATTCTCCAGGTTATGGAAGGATTTGCCTCATTTATGGGAACACAAGTGCTTATAACTTAATCTCAAGAGCAGACTCAAGCGACACTTGTAGCCTCTGAAGGGACGGGGTCCTTATTGGAAAAGTTTAAGAAGCAGAGACCGCCTACGTTTAAAGGTAGGCCTGACCCAAGTGAAGTTGAGGGTTGGAAAAGGCAGATGGAGAAAATTTTCACAGCTATGAGATGTAACGAGCAACAAAAGGTTGAATTAGCAATATATATGTTGGAAGGAGAAGCCGATCATTGGTGGGAATCTACGACCAAGGAGAACCCGAGAATAGAAAGGTGGACTTGGGGCCAATTTTGCACAAAGTTTAAAAATAAATACTTTCCAGCTTATGTGCGTGCTCAAAAAGTTACAGAATTTATGAAATTAGAACAAGGAGATATGACGGTGCGTCAATAAGATGCAAAGTTTACAGAGTTGGCACGATTTGCGATATTTCTCATACCGGATGAGCTTTATAAAGGGCAGAAGTTTGTTGAAGGACTGAAACCTTCTATTCGTACTCGACTAGCGTCATTTCTTATTAAAACGTATGCAGAAGCATTGGAACGCTCCAGCGCAATAGAAAGGGACTTTGATGAGCATTGGAAGAACCGCGAGCCGAGGAAGGACATGAGAAGTGGAGCCAGGATCACACCTCATTCATCTCTCACACAACATGAAGCAACTAAGCGGCAGAAAATGATGCCAACATCAGTACCCAGTCATGCTACTATGCAACTTTCAATGCAATTCACTAGGACTTGCCATAAGTGCGGAAAGGTGGGTCATCCTGCCCGCCATTGCCTTCTACCACCTCGTCATCAATATTCAGGGAATCAATGATCACCACGATCGTTTTACAGGCTGCCTCCTCATTATGCACTGTCTACTTCGTATCAATGACCTCTGCCGCCCCCTCAGATGATTCAGTCAGTTGCTAGACCATCATAACTTTATCCTCAAAGGCCTGCACAGATACATCCACGATCTCAGCCGCCTGGACCCCCTCAAGCTTATCCGAAACCACCTCAACAATCGCAACAACAGGTCAAGCCTCCCCAATATCAGCAACTGAGGCCAAAAAGTCAAGCGCCCCGACCTCAAGCTCAAGGACATGTTTACGCTCTATCTTCATTCACTAATGATCCAGCCCAACTTCAGGAGTATGAGGATCCAAACCGAAGCTATGATGATCCAACGCCACCTCAAGATGATGCTACACAAATGTATGAGACTACTGCTTCTGTTTATAAGGACTCATCACAACCTGCGGATATCACTCCTTAACATGGTGTTGAAGCTACTAATGATGTGGTGGAAGGTACTATCTTGGCTTACACCTCTCTTGCCAGATCATTATTCGATTTATGAGCTACACATTCATTTATATCTTATTTCTTCGTATGCTCACTTGGTATATCACCCGTACGATTAGATAAGAAAATTATCGTAGCAACCCCTCTCGGTAAGTCCATAAATTTAGAGCAAATATGTGAAGAATGTCCCATTATAATTGAAAATGAAATACTGTCAGCAAA
This sequence comes from Magnolia officinalis, assembly GCA_021015155.1. Taxonomy (NCBI): domain Eukaryota; kingdom Viridiplantae; phylum Streptophyta; class Magnoliopsida; order Magnoliales; family Magnoliaceae; genus Magnolia; species Magnolia officinalis. The sequence goes on along the minus strand of JAJHSJ010000005.1, from coordinate 96,677,594 downwards.
TCTCATTATTATGCTTATGAGGGAATATGATGTCATCTTAGGAATGGATTGGTTGTCCCAATATCGTGCCAAGATAGATTGTTTCAGGAAGACGATTATGTTGAACATAGAAGGACGATCTCCACTGAAATTTTGTGGGACACGAAGAAGGAAAACACCGATTGGTTTGTCGGCTATTGTGGGAATCAAGCAATCAGAAGAAGGGGTTGAACAAATACCTGTGGTAAGGGAGTTTTCAGAAGTTTTTCAGGACATTTCAAGGTTACCTCCAAAGAAAGATGTGGACTTTGGTATCGATCTAATGTCCGGAATTGCACCCATCTCTAGAGCACCTTATCGCATGGCTCCTGTAGAATTAAAAGAATTAAAGGATCAGATCCAACAGTTGCTAGATCAGGGTTTCATTAGACCCAACACGTCGCCATGGGGAGCACCGGTCTTATTTGTAAGGAAAAATGATGGAACTATGAGATTATGTATCGATTATCGTCAGTTGAATAAAGTAACAATCAAGAACAAATATCTTATTTTTAGGATTGAGGATTTATTTGATCAGCTTAAGGGAGCAATGTTCTTTTCTAAAATAGATTTGAGGTCAGGTTACCATCAATTGAGAATAAATGACGAAGACGTGCACAAGACGGCTTTTAAGACTCGTTACGGGCACTATGAGTTCTTAGTAATGCCATTCAGATTGACAAATGCTCCAGCCGTATTTATGGACCTTATGAATCGGGTATTCAAACTTTATTTAGATCGATTCGCTATTGTATTCATCGATAATATTTTTATATACTCCAAGACTCATGAGGAGCATGAGGAACATCTCAGGACTACTCTACAAACATTAAAGGAAAATCAATTGTATGCCAAGTTATTAAAATGTGACTTCTGGAAGCATGAAGTAAAATTTTTAGGGCATGTGGTGTCAGAGAAAGGGATATCTGTGGACCCAGCTAAAATTGAAGCAATATTAGAATGGGAGTAGCCCTCGAATGTGTCAGAAATGCGAAGTTTTCTTCCTCTTTTAGGTATATAAATTTCGAGGAGGAAATTTTGTTAAGGTGGGTAGAATGTAATACTCCATTTCTTTTAAACGGTGGGTTCCACCGTTAACCCACCGTTACATATGATGTGGCCCACATGAGCTTTGGATGACCCTCATTTTTTGGCTCATGCCCTAAACTTGTCACACAAAATTGATGAACGGTGTGGATTTATCACATCATAGCTATGGGGCCCACTCTTCAAAAAAAAAAACAAAAACAACAAAAGCAAGTGACGTGCTGACGCACGTCACCCACAACTAGTCCTCTCCTCCACGACTCCCACTCTTTCTCCCTTCTTCGCGGTATGGTTGCGGATGTGAACCCATCCACCATGCATGATGTCATCATGGTGAGACCCACTAATCAATCAAAACCGTCCAATGGACTCCCAACCCACTAACTCACCTGACATTATTTTTTATACCCCATTTTCTCATGCTATCTAGAGGAAACGAGAGAGAAAATCACAAAGGAAAGATTGTGAGAAGAAGAAAAAAAAAAGAGATCAAGAGAAGGGAGAGTATCCGTAAGGGTTTAATATCGAGTTTAGAGTTGATCAATCCAAGCTAGTACACATAGGAATCAACATTGCTTCAGATTATTTTCCTCCCATCACAGAATTTTTCCATAGCAGGTAGGTGATCATTCCCCATTGAAAAATTCATATCTGTTACCTTATATAATCTAGACATTAAAATATTTTTTTTATTTGAACCAATGCAAATAATATTTTTTTCTTTCTTTTTCCATTTAATATTATATAATGATGATAATGAATATTTATTATGTGAATACAGACATTATATCCTTGTGATTTAGATGCATCTTATGTGAACAATTATTTGTTTTATGCAATGATTCTTACGGGTGCTCTGCCCAGGGTCATTCCCGAAATGATCAGCACGACACGGGTGCTTTGCCCAGGGTCATTCCCAAAAGGATCGGCATAGGTGCTCTGCCCTGGGTGATTCCCTAAGGATCAGTACACACGGGTGCATTGCCCTGGGCTCTTGTCTCTAAAAGGTTATATCGGTGCTCTGCCGAGGGTCATACCTTGAAAAGATCAACACCGGTGCTCTGCCGTGGGTCATCCCTTAAAATGATTAGCACACATAAGTGTTTTGCCCACTCCAAATCTTAACATCTTTAGAAAAGTTATGTTAAACAATTTATTCATTTCATATTCATGAATGTCAAATTATTTACTATGATTTTACATCCAATGTTCGTCTCATTTTGATTAATACGTCGAGATTAAATTTGGTAATATTTGTGAAATTTTCAACTCGGGATTGATGTGATCCTATTGAGTTGTCAACTCATTATGTTTTAACCGTTTCAGGTTATGAATATTTTGAAGACGCAGAGTACTACTATTAGTAGTGGAGCATGGAATGTGGTTTAGATGCACGTGGCATGTCATTCTACATATGATAAATTTTATTTTATTTTAATTTTAGAACTCTGAATGTAGAAATGTTTGGCTTGATTTTCTTACTTCAAATTAAGTTAAATAATTATGCATCGATATAATAAAAGAGTATGTAATTAATTATCTTAATATGTGTTTGGATTTTTAAGTTTTGGGCTATGGTGGGAGAAAATGAAATGCATATGAAATTGTCATAATTTATCTATTTATTTTTATTTTTTATATATATAAGTCACGGGTCTGAAATTCAGATCCTAGACACCCTATTCAGATACCCGAATTTTGGGGCGTGACACAATTCATCTAGGACTTGTTTCATATGTCTGCCATATGCAGGTGGCAGTGTGCATCCACTGCCCTGAGTGATAATGGGATGCTAACAGGCGTGATGCAATGGGGTTGCATTTTGTGTATAGGAGCATTCAGATATACCACCACTTGCATTTTTGGGATGGGATGTGTGCCAAATGGCTCAACTTAAAAGAAGGAAAAAAGTGGGATGGCTCCCATTTGATTCCTCATTCTGGGATACGGTCAAGCAAGTTCTTAATATCGGGTCTTACGATCATTCTCACAGTTATGAGTAGCTGTCAGAGACTCGGAATGTTAGCTTTCTTTCTGAATTACATTTATTCTTACCAAATATTTTGTAATTTCTGCACAGGGTCTTGGCTAAAAGCGGCCTTTCTTTGAAGGACCAACTTCCCGGAGGCAGCAACAAACCAATCACGTTGGGTGAAGCTCGAATGGCTCCAACCGTCATATATGTCAAACAGGTCTAAGTACTCTTTTCTCTCAACTGGGGTTGCAACCAGGTGCGGTCGATCCAGGCCGGGTGGGCTTAAGCATGCTCAGGCCAGATTTGCCTATCAAAAATACCTGGTACACCAATGTTAGATTAGTTGGTCTAGCATGGGCATCTTAGCATCGCTTGAAAAATTGTCCAATTGGTTTCAGTCCAAGATGAAATGAGTTGCCCTGCTGCTACAGACTGAGACAGACCAAGTTGGGACAAATCATACCAGTTTCAGTCCCCACGCGATTCACACTCTGAAACCGCCACTTAAATCCATGTTTAGGCAAATGCAAGTGTGGGTCCAGCCCACTATGTTATTGGGCCTAAAACTCAGGCCAGGGTCCAACTCATAGGCTTCTTGCTCTGCCCAAACCTGGCCCTGGCTTTGCCAGCTCTGTCCAACTGTGTAACCCTTCTCTGAATTTTTGTGAATATTTAGAGCTTCAGCAATTTCTAGCATCTTACCTTCATTACCAAAACAGGTGCTTGACATTATTAACAAGGGAGACATCAAAGGGATAGCTCACATCACAGGTGGTGGTTTCACAGACCATGTACCCCGCGTCTTGTGATGGAGATCCTCTTAAATTATCTTCACGTGAATCTTCTTAGCAGTTTTTTTTTTCCCGTAATTTGGTTGTTCACATGTTGACTGACCCTTTTACCTTTTGCAGTTGTTATAATATCAGCAATTGAGTTTGATATGAGCAGGGACCATCTTCTAATAACACAATGTGTAGCATGGATCTCGTAGAGATCTAGAAAGGCTGGATTATTCAATTTGGAGGCATCCCGAGTTCCACTACAAAACAGAGTTTCAAAGCCATGACCTGAGGTATTGCTTTTTATGGATTATTGCTGTTTGGAACAGTCATAGCTGGTGAATCTTACTACTTTCTGACAAGATCCAAATGGTAATGAGAAGGGTATCTTGCTTTATGGCATTCTTCTGGTGTAGGAATCAAGCAGGCCCCCATTTCCCATCGCTGTGGATCAATTCACACATCAAAATGCATTTTCATTTGTCTGTAAGAGATTATCCATTCCAACCCCAAAGAAGTTGGCCATGACAAAATTTTTCATGGTCCAAAATTTCATCAGTGAGATCCTAACATGGATGAACCAGCGAAGTAATCTCACTAGTAAGACGATCCTCCATGAATGAGTAGCGGAAAAAAGGAATATCATATGTGGCATGCATTAAACTGGAACGGCTCAGACCATGATAATTGTGCCATGTCCCATTTGAGTGCAGTCACAAGGTAATGAGGCTGGTGCTCTGCTTTCATGTTGGATTCCTCCTTCCCATTACGTACATGTTAGTTTTTAGGCTTTCAACTACAAATTGTCTCCCTTCTCAAACACCATCTGTGCATGAGAAAGTAGTTGTAGCTGGTTAAGATGGCATTCACATCCGAGCAAAAGAATTTTGATGAGAACAGAACAGGAAAGCCCGTGTAAGAAAGAACTCATCTCTTTCACGATGTGATGGATGTAGGTGACGTTCCGCGTGTTGATGGATAGCTGGCAGTGGCAAGGGCCTTTGGCGATAGGAGCTCGAAGAAACACCTTAGTTTGGAAACCCATGTGGTGGTGGAGACTATAGATGCAGACACAAGAGTTCCTCATCTTGGCAAGTGATGGGCTGTGAAAATTTAGCTGCTCCCAATCCATTGCGTGCTTTACTGATCTATACTGTTGTAAATTGTGTGTGTGTGTATCATGTCTCGATGCAATCTTTTATCCATTCAGGTGATGTCAAACGAAGAGGTGGTGAATCCAATTAGACATGTGAACGATGCCCAGTCGGCGGAAAAGCATTTGACAGAAGCTCTCACTAGGAAGAGCAAGGACGATATATCTGTCGTCGTTGTAAGTTTTCACTGACCCTTTTGGTTTGGTTGGGAAGAGTTTTTTATTCAGGTACTTTTCTCCCGTTCAGAGCCCCAGAAACCAGTGTTTACCATAACAGACAATTGACATTTCCCTGCCGGTCTTAATGTAATGTCTGTAGAGGTCATGAACTCATGAAGACATCTTTTGGTTGTGTGCTTGGTAATGCTTTAACTTGGCAGGATATACCGATGGGAATGTCTTCATTAAGCGGGTTGTTGCCAAGGTGTTGTGGAGGTGAGTCTAACAATCCAATACAATTTCACATGTTTTTTTTTTCTCTCTCAAATCGAATGGAAGTAGAAAAACACGTAACAGATGGAGATGGATTTTTAAAGAATATGCAACTTTTTAGTGCTAACATTAATTTCAATTTATTCAATTCAAATAAAATACAATGTTTTGCTTCTTTTATTGATTATTTAAAGTCCTAAATAACTGATTAACAATTTCCAGGAAATGTGTGTTGCAACGGCTGCATCCAGGGGATGTGATGCAGCTTGGAGGGGAGAAGTGAACCACTCTTAGCTCAACAGCTAGATCCTCTGCTGCCAGCCTTGAGAGTGGGACCTTTGCTTATTTCTTACTTTCTGGATCTTAATTTTCTGTTATTCTTTTTTCTCTTTATCAATCCTAACATGATTCAATACAGGCAAGAAACATTCTTCTGCTGCTATTGAGAAGGACAGTGTTCAGAGGCTTTCAAATGATAGGCAAGCTGACATTCTGTGCTCCAACTTGGACAATTCTTCACAACAAGAGGTGCCCACGGGGCTTACATTATCTGCTGGTATTGTTCTTCAGGTATGATTCATCACTTAAAAAAGATTGTTGTGTAAGTTCCCAATATCAATCATTTTTATAATTTGTTTTCTTAGCTTAGACTAGAGAGCATTTTGGATGATGGTTGAGGGAAATGTAGGGTGGTGAGCACTTGTTCAATCCTGCCTTAGCTATCAGTAATTGTTTGGCAAGCTATTTGGAACAGATAGAATGATGGATGATTAAAGGAAATGATGCAGAGGATTGCCCAAATAGTGTGAGTTTCAATCTATCATGGCCCATTGTGGTAAGACCGGCGCAATCAATGGTTCGCCCTCCTCATACACATGCCATATGTACAGGGAAAGAATTGCCTAGTTCTCACGCGAACGCAACCAATATTTACGTTTTTCTATACTCAATCCAAATCTTATTCATCTTGTGTGTTTTTTTTAGGTTATCTTGTTTCAGTAGATTCGTGCATTAACTTGCAGGTAACACATTCGAGTTTTATCGCTTTACAAGTCGTATTAGATTTTAGTTGCTTGTCCTAGCTATATTAATAGAATAGTGACCAAAACCTTTTAATTTTATAATATTATATGGGTATATTTAGTTTTGGATGTGCATTGATTAGGCAATTAATTTTTTTTTTTATTATTTTAATTAATGAGAAATGCCGACGGCTAAAAACCGTTGGCGAGCAACGCCTTTTCGACGGACCATTGGGCGACTTTTAGCCATCGGGGAAGGTCATTGCTGACGGTTTTCAGCCGAAGCCCAGGCCCCAAAAAAGCAACTTCAGCCAGTTATGTCACCTCATGTTAGGCTTTGGGTCCAAAACACAGCTCCATCAGTCATTCAGGTTGACCAAGAGTACAAATATTGTTTCTCTTGGTGTGGTCAACCTAAATCATATATACGCCTGATATTTAAGGCTTGTGCCTAAGTTTTGGCATGACATATAATCATTGGAGTGGATTTCAAATAATCATTGGAATGGATCCCTAAAATAGCAAGGGTGGGCATGAGAGAGGAACCCAAGTACATCGGAGCAGTGAAATTACTAGTAAAATAGTGAATTGTGGGGCCCATATGGTATTTTTATGATATTCAAACCGTCTAATAGAAGCAATTTGTTGTTATTTTCATGACTTTAAATGAATCACATCATGAAAATAATATACATCACTTAAAAAACATAAAACACATGTGCTACCCATCGAGTGATTGGATCGCAATATTTTAATCCATGTGATTAGTATGGTTGGGTGCATATATTTAACAGTTTAAATGTCAATGCACATATCACGTGGGATCCAAACTTTATTGCTTTTTAAAGAAAAGCAATGCACTAGTTTACTTGCCAACCCTAGTTGGGAGAGAGACCTCAACCTTTTATGTTTATAAGGCCCACCATGGTGATTTTATGAAATCCATTATTAAATCTTACACCAAAATTTAGGCCTATTCAAGTGGGCCACACTAACAGATACAATTTATAAGGTGAACATTGCTCTATAAATTCTTTCTAATCATGTGGTCCCCTAAATAATATAATAGATGAGACTGATTTTGGGTCTTGAGACTAAGATGGGGTGATGCGCATAATGGTTGGAGTGGATCACATAAACACCTGCCAGGGACCTTTTCCTATTCTCCCTGTATTTATTACCATTAATTAATCATTATAAATCATGTAGGTTGGATGTCCAACCGACCCGCACGTGAGAATTTTAAAATTTATATTATAAATTGCCCTTAGGGCCGGGTTAACGGTCAGGCTCGGCCTCTACCTCCGGACCAAGCCCAGCCCGAGGTGGGCCAGAACGAAATCCGCACGGGCCAACCCGGCCCATTGACAGCCCTAACCCATATTACCCATACCTACCCTAACCGGGTTCGGGTCCCCCGCGCCTGGTTCTCATATAATACCATTTGTCTTGATCATTGCACGATGTTCCTACTCGTGAAATGAAACCCGAGTACACTGGCAGATGGGGTCGAGGACGGATAATTCATTTGGTAGCACTATTACAGACGTCCATCTTCAAGTTGCAAATAAAGACGCACAACACGTGCCTACGTAGTACGTGTGTGAAGGATCCGGAACGTTCATAGATTATTACACATGGTGATGTTCCTTATCATCCCAAGTATTTTTTTTGATCCATTGATTAGGTGGGCCAACCACCAAAGGAAACATAAACGGTTAAGAAATCATAACCATTGTTCCACATTCAACGGTCCATATTTCACTCACCTGATAAATTTTTCCAGAATAAAAACTGGATAAACAATATTCATTGTGAGGCCCACTGTATGAACGTTCAAGATCTATCATACACGTGCCAAGTTTTCACGTGTGGTGATTTGATTTCAGCGCTTGAAAATGGAGCGTCCTGCATTGGTATTGTATTCGTGTCTGGACGTGCACGAGCGCACTACGCACTGTGCGCATCGGAGAAGTAACCACTTCGTACCTGAATTGAAAAATGTCCAACGTCACGTTCTATTGCCGCCAACAATGCAAGGGAACTGATATGGTACAAACGATAGAACCAGGAATATAGGGCATACATCTTACTTCAGTACAATTGGAAGTATTATCTGTTAATCAGTACTGTTCATATAGAAAAAAATCATCATAAATTGGGTATATTTTACAAAAAAAAATTATTTAAATAAATTAAATTCACTCATTTATTTTTTCCACTACATTGAACACCAACCGTTGATTATTTTTTAATTTTTGTCTACTGATAGGATGGTTAAGATCATATGATCTATGTATATTTTAAGTATTTGTAGATACACAGTATATGAAACTATATGGACGGTCTTAAATGATGAATAGTAAGTTTCAGATATAATTCGGAGAGAAAGCTTTACTATATTCTGGTACGACCGGAACTACTGTATCGTCTTTTCCCGAAAAACTAACAAGTGCCCTTTGGATCTCCACCACCAACCATTCAAATCTCCCACCGGATCTGTTGACCCGCAGGATCACCGAAGTCGTGACCCTCATATAATACCGTTAAATGGAACACTGCCATGCCGTGTTAGCGTGTATCTCGTGCAAAATTCCACCTATTTCCCGAACCCAGCCGTCCAGATGACGTTTTAAAAAAACAATAGCCGTTACGTTATAGTCCGGAGAGCACGGAGAAACACACTTTCACACATCCTAACGTATGGATTAAATAATCTGACCAGTCAAAACCGTCCAAATTGTGTACAGGCTCTCGAGTTTGGACAGTCTTCATTCCAAAATCATGATGATCCTATACAGATAATCAGAGGCCACAAAGTGCAAAAAAAAATAAAAAATTAACAGTTCAAACTCAGTAGAGAAGTTCTCATTTTGTAGATGAATAGAACTTTTAAATCAATCAAATTTTTATATATGTATATTTTAAATAATTTCCCAAAATTCAGACCGTTTGGATTGAGTGAATGTATGCCAAGTATGTGTTTTGATGCATGCATGTATAAGATCTGTGTACTCCGCCGTAGTAAAGGAAAAAAAATCATTTAAGACAAAACTCAGAGTCCCGCAACCATCGCTACACGCAAACAGATGCGATGGATGAAAGTTCCCCCAGGAATTTAAAAAAAGCGATTCGCGCAAAAGGGAAGATTTGCGTGTCACCCATAGATGCGGAACGTGCGGTTCAGATCTGATCCAGTCAACACGTGGGGCCCACCATGTAGATAATTTAGCCAAATTTAGATGGCCGAATCTTTAGCCAGACAGATCAGGATATTTTATAATTGTCCATTTCTCTCTGCGGTGCATTTTTTAAACCACGTGTTTGACCATACTATGAGCGTGTAATGGTTTCTAGGCTAAGGCATGTCCCTTGTGGGCCCATGATAAATGGCCATGATAACTCACACGTGAGTCGTGTTGAGATCCTTGCTCTTGCTCGGGTTAGAGATGGGCACATCTGACCGGATCCGGTGGATCCAGCCCAATCACACTCATTCGACCCGATTCGAACCGAACCGACAACCTGGATCGGGGTGGATCGGGTAGGCCATTCGGATCTGACATTTTTCAGATCGAAATCAGGTTGTGGTCAATTCAGACCAATCCGATCCAAAAACTCGATCCAACTTGATCCAGGGTAGTTCGTATCAGTAGTTTTACTTTTTCCAGTGGTATGGTCTACTTAGAGCTTTAGATATGCATCAATTTTGGGTTCAATCACTGAAATGATATGAAAAAATGAATGGACGGCATGGATAAACCACATGCATTCACGGTGGGCCAAAAGAGTTTACTTAGTATAATAGCAAGAGGTTTGCTGATGTACCATACACAGCTATATAGCTGCCATAGGATATGATAGCTAATGCCTAATGTATGCTATAGGTTATATAGGTTATAGCTGGAGGTGTGTGTTGTGTGAAGACGAGCACTGACGCTCCCTCAAGCTCCATGTTGTACGAACGGCTCAAAGGAGATCAAAGTTAAATGGACCCCATAATGATGTATTTATTATATCTACACCGTTCATCTACTTTTAGAGATCATTTTAAAACATCATCCAGAAAATAAATCATATCCAAAGATCATATAGACCACGCCACAAATAGCAGCGGAGATAATGATTTTCATCGCTAAACAATTCGTAGGGCCCACCATATAGTTTATTTTCCATCCAATCTGTTCATAAGGTCATAAAGACCTGAATTAAGAGGCAAAACAAATTTCAAATTGATCCAAAACTTCTGTGAGGCTTGTGACCCCAAAAAGGCTTTCAACGGTAGACATTCAATCCCCACTGCTTTTTTCAGTGTGGTCCACCTGATGGTTAGATCTACCTTAGTTTTTGTCTCAAGCTTTAAAACTAACTCGCCAAATGGATAGACGGTTTGGATATAACACGTGTTCCATGATAAGACCCACTTAACATAATTGCAACAATGGAGGAACTTTCATGCACGGTATGTTATAGTCTGCACGTCGTGTACAACGCCTAAACACATATAGCACCTCGAGCTTCGAGTTGTACGAACGGCTCAAATAGGAACATAGTGGTTGGTGGTCTGTGGGCCCCAAAATGATGCATATGTTTCATCCATGCCGTCCATCTATTTTTCCAGGTGGTGTGAGACAAAAAATGAAGTTTAATTATCCAAATCTCAAGTGGAACATATTACAAGAAAAAGTGTTGAATGAGCGTTGACCAATAAAAAACTTTTGGGTGCCATAAAAGTTTTGGATCAATCTATTCTTTAATTTTTTCATTCATCTGGACTAGAGCTAAGCATCAGACTAAATCGGATCGGATTGGGTCCAACTCGACTTGGTCTGAATTCTGCATGGCCCAAGCCGAACTCGGACCGATCAGGGACCGAGTCCAGGTCTTCTAACTTGGACCGACCGAAACCCTATTGGCCTGAACCGATCTGAGTTCGACTCGGTCAGGAAAACCGAGTTGAATCGGATTGGGCGAGTTTCGGATCGGTCGTTTAAAATAATAAAAATAATAAATTTAAGAATATTGAAAAGCAGAGCCTTCTCCCAAACAATAAAATAAAATAAAATTTAACAAACATTATATATAATATATTATATATATATATATATATATATATATATATATAATATATATATATATAAAATTTAATTTTAAAATATTTTTCTAATCATATATTTAATACAAAAGCAGAGCCTTCTCCCAAGCCCATATACCTTTTATCTATTATGTAAAAGATGATTTTCCTCGCGTACCTATTCCTATAACTTCAAGAAGCTCCATCTCTCCTTCCATAAACACCCTCCTCTCTCTCTTTTTCTAATGCCATTTCTAACATATTTCCCCTTTCAAACACCATTTTCAAGATATTCTCTTTGAAATGTAATTTCCTGTTCGAATTTCCAAACCAATGGTAAACTCACAGGAAATGGTTAATAATGATTTCATTAATTACGGCAGCTGTATCAATGCTTGATGCGACGCTTGCTTGTTTTGACACTAAAACCGATGAATGCTGTGAAATATATGTAGGGCCCATGGTGATATGTGTGTCTTATCCACACTGTCTATCCATTATCCCAGCTGAAATTATGGCATCATCTAAAAGGATGAGGAAGATCCAAAGCTCAAGTGGGCCACACCACAGGATTTAGGAAATCAAAACTTACCTTTAAAAACTTTTTAGGGCCATTGTTTCCTTTGGTGTGGGTCACTTGAGTGTTAGATCGGCCTCATTTTTTGGCTCATGCCTCAAAATGTTTTGCTAGAATGGATGGATGACACAGATACATCATATATACACAGTGGGACCCACAAATTTAAACCAGTCCATTTGGACGGTTTCCAAGCAGAAATACTAAATACGTTTGAATTTTCAAACAGGAAACTTAAAACCGCTTTTCCAACCCATTGTTTTGTTCAAAACCGCTAAAGCGTGGGTTGCAGTTACGAGAAAATTTAATACTCTGGTGGAGTTTGATGGATCATACACATGCACTAGAATAGAATTTAGACGGTCTGGATCGGGCCGATTCGAATCGGATCCAATCGGATCGGATTCTGAATTGGGTTGGTTTGAAACAGGACCTATCCGAATTCGACCTGAAAATAATTCGGATCTGGATTATGCTATCCGATCTTGACCGATCCTGACCATCGGTTCTGTTCGAATCAGGTCAGATCGGGTCGGATCCATCGGTTTGGGTATATAAATGCCCAGTTCTAATCTGGACCTTTATGACCTAATCAACAGATTGGATTTAAAAAAACAGTGCATTGGGCATTAGGAGGATTTTAATTGTGGATATCCAATCACTATCGTTTTCCTATGGTGTGGTCCACCCGAGATTTTATATCCCTCTCATATTTTGGGTCAAGTGCTAAAATGATATTTAAAAATGGATAAATGGAATGAATTAAAAACACACATCATGGCGGGTCCCACAGAGCACCGACTACCAACCCCGTGGCTGTGGCAGGGGGAGTAGCCAATTCGTTTCAAATGAAATTAACATCACATGGGCCCCACACTGAAGTATTTATTATATTTATACCGTTTATCCATTTTTCGTGATCATTTTAGGGCATTTGGGAAAAAAATGAATCATATCTAAAGCTTAAATGGACCACACCGTAAATAGCAGCGAGGATAATGATTTTTACCGTCGAAAAAAAATCGATCAAAATCGTACCCAACCCGATCTGACTCGGTTTCCTTGGCCGAGTCGGACTCGGTCTAGGTCAGGCCAACTGTGTGTTGGATCAGTTCGAGTCCTATGCCTCGGACCCGGTCCCAGATCGGATCGGGTTCAGATCAGGCCAGCTACATTTCGGACCGAATCCCATCCGACTCAGTCTAATGCCCAACTCTAGCGGGTGGTAGACTCTCGGGGTTTCAACACCCAATCGAGGGTTCGAGCATCCATAGGTGGTGAAAGCCCACTACGACGTGTGTGGGAGTGTGTGTGCATGTGTTAAAAAAAAAAGAAAAAGAAGAAGAAGAAGAAGAAGCTAATTGCTTCGTACACCCGCCTGGACAATAATCCATCTCATCAAGCGGTGGCTCTATGGAGCCAACGTGATGTATCGGTTTTATCATCACTGTCCATTCACTTTTTATATCAATATTAAGGTATGAGTGAACAAATGAGAAAGATCCAAAGTTCATGTGGAACACAACATAGATATCATTTTTAAGGTGTGAGTGAAAAAAATTATGAGATAGATCCATAGTTCAAATGGTACACCATAAGAAGCGGCGTTAGGCTAGCTCCAACTTGAACTCCGCTTGGCTTGGTCCTCGAGCCTGGCAAGCTACCTCTGCTCGGTTTGGCCAACAGATCTAGTTAGTTTGAGTTGATTTTAAGCCCTCCCAACATTTTCTCAAACAGGTGGAGTACATCTTCAATTTCTCACGACACGCAGGACAGCAACAGCAATTTATGTATATTTCATCAACCACTTAGGGCAAGTTTGATTTTCCAGTGTAGCAGTAAATACGTAGTAAATGAGTAATTATTACTGCTGAACGTGTTTCATAACCAAGCTGTATTTCTGCTTTAAAAAATCATACAAAAAACAAAAATTGACTTAAATTTGTGGGCCGCACTATAATATATTTGACATATCCATGCCATACATCTATTTTAGCAAAACATTTTGGACATCATTTGAAAACAGAAGCAATTCCAACATTCAATTGGCCCACACCAAAGGAAATAATGTCCATAAAACGTCCACCATTGAAAGTTATTTCTTTTACCATACCCACATTAGAGTTTATTTGTCATCTAAACCTTCATAAGGTCACACAGGCATGGATAAGAGGAAAACACAAATATCAGCTTCATCCAAAGCATCTAAGAGCCTCAGGAAATATTTAACGGTGAGTGAATGATTTATCACAGCTTCATATGGTGTGGTCCACTTAAGCTTTGGATCTACCTCATTTTTGAGTTCATACTCTAAATGAGGTTGACATATACGATGAACGGTGTGGATAAGCCATGTATATCACAGTGGGCCCTACATCCATTTGGCAACCATCATCGGTTCTAATGCCCAAAAGTTAAGTGGTTACATCTACATTGTTTCGATGTAATAATTACTTGAGTAAGTAATTATTACACATTTACCAAGTAATTACCTATTATATGAAAAATCAAACAAACCATCATAAGTCAACATCAAAATACGAGGATAGTTTTACTGTGTAAAGTATCTTTTTATAATGATTTGTTTTGGATTCATACCTTCCTCACCACTAACTGATCTCACAGAGAATGCATGCACCTGTAATTTTGGTGAGCAACGTCAATTTCAAAATAATTGAGTCCCCTAATTGATTAGATCCGAGTTGATTTGAGATCGAACAAGCTTGAATTCAGTTTGAAATTTTTTCCAACTCCAAAAATTGGTTGGACTCTCTCGAACTCAATTTCGAACTGAGTCGAGCTCTACCCACCATTGAAACATTTCCTAACGGCCACGTTATGTTTATTTGCAAACGGAGATAAACTAAGGAAAACGTAAATATCAACATGATACAAAACTCCACATCTCTTAAGAAGTTTTTTGCGGTGGGCGTTCAATCCCACTTGCGTGATCCAATTGAGCTTGAATCTCCCTCAGTTTTTGGCATGGAGGACGGCGTGGATAAAACCCATACATCATGGTGGGGCTCACAGACCCCGCTTGGACGGATTAACGCTTTGCCCGGACCTGGACGGATTATCGTCCAGGCGGGGGCTGAACGGAATCCCTGCGGATTCGGTCAGGTAAGGGTGACAAGAGTGTGGTCAGGCCGTGACTGTGGGGCCTACCTTAATATATGTGTTGTATATCCACGCCGTCCATCCGTTTTTTGAGCTCATTTTATATGCATGAGCTCAAAAATTAAGTCGTACGATCTCAGGTGTGGCCCACCAAAAAAAAGTGGTGATTTATCGTTGAAAACTTCCTATAGGGCATAAAGGTTTTGAATTAAGCTGAATTTTGTGTTTTTTTTTTATACTTCTTTCAGCTTTTTGTTACCTTATTGAAGGGCTGGATGGCAAATAAACATTACAGTGGGGCTGATGACGGTTTTAACGGTGGGCGTTCAATCACCACTATTTCTTAAGTTAGGGTCGGCTAAAGATTTGAATCTGCTTATTTTTTTGGGTGCATGCACTAAAATAAGCTTAAAAAACGGATGGACGGAGTGGATATACAACACATATATCAAGGTGGGCCCCATGGTCACGGCCTCACCGAACTCGGTCTTACTCGGACCGGACCGAATCCACTCCTCTTTCCAATAGCTTTCGGTGCTTTTTTAATTCCCATCATGTGGACCGAGGCGGGATGGGTACCGATGGTGACCCGCGCGGGTCGCGATTTGCGGTGTTCCCGCGGGTCACCGAACATTGTCCCCACTCCTCTTCCATGTCTGTCTGGTTATTGAGCTTAAAAGCAAAGGAGAGCGAGAGAGAGAGAGAGAGAGAGAGAGAGAGATGGGGACTGAAAATCCATCCACTACAGAAATATCGGAGCCCCTCCTCCCGAAGATCCCAGCCGTCGATGTCGATTCCGTTCTGTCGGAGAACATCCCACCATGGAAGGATCAGATCACGATCCGTGGATTGATCGTGAGCGCTCTCCTGGGACCCTCTTCTGCATCATCACCCCACAAGCTCAATCTGACGGTTGGCGTCATCCCGTCCCTCACGTCGCTGCTGGGCTGCTCGGGTTTTTCTTCGTCCGGTCTTGGACGGGATTCCTTTCAAAACTAGGGTTCTCCACGGCTCCGTTCACGAAGCAGGAGAACACCGTCATACAGACATGCGTTGTTGCATGCTATGGCCTTGCTTTCAGCGGTAATTTCGTAATTTCAGCTCTTTTTATGGTGTTTTTTGCTACTTGTTTTTGCGTTTTGGAAGATTGGATATGGATTACAATGAATTAGGTTGAATTTGTAAATATCTTTGTTTTGAGCTCTATTGTCATTTTGTTTGATTTTGTGCTTTCGACCGTGCACAAGCACTTGAATTTTTTATGGCAATTTCATAAATTCTGTCATTCTTTGGGCTCTTCTTTTAGTTTCTTTGATTTTGTATTGGAATGATGGGTTTTGTGGTTTCTTAGCTGTCTTTTTTTTTTTTTTTTTTTTTTTCCGAATGGAGGAATAATACAAGGGTCAGATGGATGTGGATGGATCTATGTTTAGTGATTGAGACCGTTGGTTTGGTGGGCCACACCATGGCCTGGTGATGCTCGGAAGGACTGCCCAATTGGATAATCCAAGCCACGTGACATTGGCTACAAAGCAGTGGCTCTAGCTTGGATGGATTGGGCTTTTTTTTTTTTTGCCCAGCCACTGTAAAAGTGGGCTTGGCTTTTTGGGATCTAGGCCTTTCATCTGGTGGTACTAATTATTGCTGGGTATGCCACAGATATTTTTCCTCAGTGGATGAACTTGACTGTTCAATCAGTTGCTTGCGAATGAACAGGTTAGCTGACAATATTATGTTGAATTGGAAAAAAAAAAAAAAAAACCTGATCATATGGCTAAGACTTTCAGTTTGGAGAGGAGCATGATGCACCCATGATGGGTTCCACCAAAGTAATATGCTTGGGTTTACAGGAAGGTGGCGTGCAGCATAACTATATACTTGATGGATAAACAAACTCTTTTTTTTTTTTTTCCTTTGAATATGAAGTTATTGAATGGATACGTGGTTTTTTATTTTTATTTTTTATTTTTTTGTCTGCCTTTTTAAAAATGTGCATAAAAGCATGATTCCTTTGATTTTTTATTCGCATATTGGATTTTGCTGGGTTTAGTGGTTATATATATATATATATATATATATATATATATATATATATATATATATATATATATATATATATATATAAATGTCAGGTTGTTTGATTCTGTACTTGTATTGTTTAACAGATTTTTTTATTTTTTGTTTTTTGTTTTCTAATATATTCTAGAAGTCATGATTTTCTTTTATTGTGTTGGTATGTTGAAGTTTGATAAGATTTGACTTCTTATTGGGTGTTTTTGAAAGTTCGGTTGATTGAATTTGATGTTATTGGCAAGAAATAGCCGAGGAAGCTATGGGTGCTTGTTAAATTTTTACTGATTAAGTGTGAAGGTTGATTTGAGGAAGATGAGTAGTGACTACTGATATGAATCGTTAGTTTCATCATCAATCATAACATTGTCCTGGTTATTTATCGTCGTTTTGTGGATCTTATTTCACTAAGGGCCTGTTTGGTTTTCCAAATACCATGGTATTTCATTGTAAATATGTAATAATTACTTATTACATGTATTTGTAATGATTGTTCGTACTTCCGTTGACTGTTGTCACATGTTTGTTTTCTACAAAATTTAGGGTGAGCTATACATAAAATCACTAACCGTGTGTTTGGTGCGATGGTGTATTAGATGGTTGATACCGGTTAGTATGTTATGGTGTCCACCACCTCATCTCTATTACAGCTGCAAAGGCTGTTTGATTTCTGTTTGATTTCCATTGCATTCCCACGTACAGAAATGGATTTGGGTCCCTCCCTCATAGTAGACCGGCGGTCAGTGGTCAATGTGTTGTGGGCCCCACTTTCTGTACGTGTTTCATCCACGCCGTTCATCTGTGGGCCCCCACTTTCTGTACGTGTTTCATCCACGCCGTTCATCTGTAGGCTCCACTTTCTGTACGTGTTTCATCCACGCCGTTCATCCATATTTTCAAACAAGTGTAATCCATCATAATCAGTTGGGGGCCATTAAAAGGTTTCGACGGTCTAAATCAAAATATCCACTCCTTCCTATTATATTAGCCATTTGATATTTGGATATGCTTCAATTGTCGGGATCCACCACTGTATGGCAGACTCAAATTTTCCAACACCTATTTGCAGCAAATCCACACCTGATTAGTCCAATGTAATCTATTGGATCAAAACAGTCCTTAGGGTTGATTATAGGCACTGCAAGCCGTATCTGCATAAACCAACAAATCATTATCCAAGACGAAGACCAACGCAGTATCCACAGTCCATCAACAAAACTATAGAAATCATTGTCCAAAACATATCCAAAAAAGTCTATACAAACTCAACTACATAAACCAGTTAGTCAAGTGGTCACTCCAAAAAGTCCCCACCAAATCTCTCCAATGACCAACTGCCGCAGCACCATGGCCCTGCTTGGATATTGGATAGCTGTTGTGGAAAATCTGATAGTGTACTCACGACCCAATATCTGTTGGCCGGTAGAGGAAGCAACGTATAACTGTTAATAGGAAGCCATGACGAATGGGGTTGTCTACCGAGAGAAGAAGACGTTAAACCTGTACCTTTGAAATGAAAATCCTATTTCCGACAGAAGACGCAGCCGTGAAGATAGATACCACGTCGTCTACCAGTAAGATCTAACCTTCACAGTCTGTTGACCAGAGAGACATGGATGGTTAGCATGTACGATGAATGGGAAGAAGATCACCATGCGTGGATGACAAGCTTCCAACAACATCGGGAAGGATTTCGAAAACGGAACTCGGACCAGTGGATCATACCTTGCATGTGAAACTTTCTTTCTCGTCTTGCTGGGAATGAGCTAAAGATTTCTGTTTGGAAGAAGAAAATATACCTGTCATGCAATGTATATTCAGTGGCTAACATCCAGTGGTGTCCCACAGACCACCATACTCACTTCAGTCAGAAAGCCGGGTGTCAGTAGATATGAATCGAGTACCTGCATTTCCGCAGGATTCGGCGACTGCATAACCGCCGAATCCATCCAACTGCAGTCGATCTTTAATGCAGCTGAATACGATTAAAAATCAAATGGGTGTGAAATGTCATAATTACCCTTGCACCTCAAATACTGGTATTTAGTAAAACCAAACAGGCCCTTATAGAAGCTACTCCATTTAAAACAGTGCCCACCCCTTTATGTTTTGACAAAAAAAATAAAATAAAAAAATCCACTAGTTCTTTTTTTCTTTCAGAACTGATCACTTAGTTCTTTGTTGTAAAAAGGAACAATCCTGAGCCAAAACAAAAGGACAAAAATTTTGCCAAGATCTCTGAAGCTTCAAACAATCAAGGCACATGTTTGCAAAAGCCAAACATCATCGTGATATGCTAAAGTACTAAACTATTATATTATTGCTCGAAGAAACTGTCTAGTTGTAATTGCACGAGCTAGTCCCTAGCTAAGGTTAAGGATGAGAGTCGATGTCAGATGGGCAACTAGTTGTTTAACTTTTGCCAAGCTACCATGAGATTCCTTCTACAATTAGGGCCTGTTTGGTTTTACCAAATACCAGTATTTGGGGTGCAATGGGTAATTATGACATTTCACGCCCGTTTGATTTTTAATCGTATTCAGCTGCATTAAAGATCGATTGCAGTTGGATGGATTTGGCGGTACTGCAGTCGCCGAATCTTGCAGAAATGCAGGTACTCGATTCATATCTACTGACGCCCGACTTTGTGACTGAAGAGAGTATGGTGGTCCACGGGACACCACTGGACGTTAGCCACTGAATATACATTGCATGACGGGTATATTTTCTTCTTCCAAACAGAAATCTTCAGCTCATTCCTAGCGAGACGAGACGGAAATTTTCACATGCAAGGTATGATCCATTGGTCCGAGTTCCGTTTTCAGAAATCCTTCCCGGATGTTGTTGGAAGCTTGCCATCCTCGCATGGTGATCTTTTCCCATTCATCGTACATGCTAACCATCCATGTCTCTCTGGTTAACAGACTGTGAAGGTTAGATCTTGCCGGTAGACGACGTGGTATCCATCTTCACGGGTGCGTCTTATGTTGGAAATAAGATTTTCGTTTCAAAGTTATGGGTTATGTCTTCTTTCTCGGTAGACAACTTCATTCGCCATGGCTTCCTATTAACAGTTATACGCTGCTCCCTCTATCGGCCAAAAGATATCGGGTCGTGAGTACACTATCAGATTTTCCACAACAGCCATCCGATATCCAAGCAGGGCCATGGTGCTGCGGCAGTTGGTCTTTGGAGAGATTTGGGTGAGACTTTTTGGAGTGGTCACTTGACTAGCTGGTTTATGTAGTTGAGTTTGTATGAACTTTTTTGAATATGTTTTGGACAATGATTTCTATAGCTTTGTTGATGGACTGTGGATACTGCGTTGGTCTTCGTCTTGTACAATGATTTGTTGGTTTATGTAGATAAGGCTTGCAGTGCCTATAATCAACCCTAAGGACTGTTTTGATCCAATAGATTACATTGGACTAATCAGGTGTGGATCTGCTGCAAATAAGTGTTGGAAAATTTGGGTCTGCCATGCAGTGGTGGATCCCGACAATTGAAGCATATCCAAATATCAAATAGCCGGTATAATAGGAAGGAGTGGATACTTTTGATTTAGACCGTCGAAACCTTTCTAATGGCCCCCAATTGATTACGATGGATTACACCTGTTTGAAAATATGGATGAACAGCGTGGATGAAACATGTACAGAAAGTGGGGCCTACAGATGAACGGTGTGGATGAAACACGTACAGAAAGTGGGGCCTACAGATGAACGGCGTGGATGAAAACGTACAGAAAGTGGAGCTCACAGATGAACGGCGTGGATGAAACACGTACAGAAAGTGGGGCCCACAGATGAACGGCGTGGATGAAACACGTACAAAAAGTGGTGCCCATAGATGAACGACGTGGATGAAACACGTACAGAAAGTGGGGCCCACAACACATTGACCACTGACTGCCGGTCTACTGTGAGGGAGAGACCCAAATCCATTTTTGTACGTGGGAATGCAATGGAAATCAAACAAAAATCAAACAGCCTTTGCAGCTGTAATAGAGATGAGGTGGTGGACACCATAACATACCAACCGGTATCAAGTATCAACCATCTAATACACCTTCACACCAAACACACGGCTAGTGATTTAGTGTATAGTCCACTCAAAATTTTGTAGAAAATAAACGTGTGATAGTAGTCAACAGAAGTACCAACAATCATTATAAATACAAGTAAAACAGTAATTATTACTTCTTTACAACCAAATACCATGGTATTAGGAAAACCAAACAGGCCCTAAAAGTACACATTGTTCGTCAATGGACAAAATGAGCGCAACTAGCTTGCGAACACTACGGTTTGATGGATAACTTGTAAGCACCATTATGCATTCAATGACTAACATGCTTAACTGATTTAAAAATGGGTATGTCCAACTAAACTCTTGCCTCTGCTTCCTGTAGACTACTATGCCATGAGATCCAATAATTTCAAAATTGCATGATATTCTTGTGGTACATGCTAAAATGGCAATCTACCAGGATAAGCAGCTACAATCCTCCAATACAATTAAAATAGGCAATGCATTCCACCCCCTCCCCCTCTTTTGCACAATAACAAAATGGCAAATTCATTTGTCATAAAAATGGTTCACAATTGTACATTGAATACTTATTGGAGCAGCTGATCAAGGATGATCAATTGCATAAACCCCAATAAGATCGGAAGAAGAAACACTGCTCCAGGAATGCTGTCAGATAGAGTTCTACTTTCTCTAAATCTAAATGATGAAAACCTTTGGAACAGTTGGAGCATGTTTTTCATCTATCAGTAGAGGGCTGAAAGATAAAAGAACCATAAAAAAATAAGTCTCCATTCAAAATGAACCATAATAGCAACTTGTGCTGATTTGGTCAAGTAACCATAACATCTGAGTCCTTATGATCAATGAGTCACAAAAAGAGCTGATTTTGCATATTTAGGCCGTTTTTTTTTATTGTTTTATTTATATTTTGTATTGAGAAGGATTTTGCCCATAGAATTCATGCTGGGTGGAAGAAATAGATGTGGCTCTTGGGTTTTATGTGATTGTCTTGTACCACTTAAACTGAAAAGGGGAATTTTGTAGGATAGCTATACTACCAGCTATGCTTTATGGAAAAGGTCGAGGAACAAATGTTTATAGGAGTGAGTTGAAATGAGGATATGGAGATGGATGAGTGGCGAGACAAGCAAGGATAGTAATAGAAATGAATGCGTTTGAGGGAACTTAGGAATACAACAATAGACAATAAGATGAGGGAAAGTAGACTTAGACGGTTTAGTCATGTGCAATGGAGACCAAGAACTGCATGGTTAGGAGTGAGTTGGTACAAGTTGAGGGCTCTAAAAGGGCAAGGGGAAGGCCCAAAAGGATGTGGGTGGAGGTAGCAAGAAAAGACTTAATGGCCTATTGTCTAACTGAAGTTGTGGCCCTTGATAGTGTGATATGGCAGAACAAGATTTATGTAGCCGACCCCAATTAGTTGGGATAAGGCTTAAATGATGATGATGATGATGAATCTTTATTTATATATTGGTTTATTTTTATTTTTATTTATTTTTATTTTTTTGCACAAACTGTTACCTTTACAATATATTTGCATTTTAATCATGGGAAATGTTATGTTGTTGGATCCGATAGACAACACTATTGGTGAACCTTCTCGTGGTGTTATGGACTTGCAAACATACTGATGATTTTTATTGGAAATCTTGTGAAAATGATGCTGCAAGTCATTTTTGAAATTAATCCCATTCATGGATGAGAGCTTTTTGTTACAATTCGAATCCATTTCCTTCCAGTTTTGAAATCCAAGCTGAAATGATCTGTTTGACAGGGGGATTTGGATCATATATGGTTGCAATGGATGAAAGGACATACAAACTTATTGGAGTTGATTATCCGGGTAATAGGGCAGAAGATGTTAAAAATCCTTCCTTGGGGTGGATGATTGGTTTCATGTTTGTTGTCAGTTTTCTCGGGCTGTTCAGCCTCATTCCCCTTCGCAAGGTATCTATTCTTGAAATGATAATCAAACTATAATAATTAGGTTTTAGCTGTTTTACCTGATCTATTAGTCTATATGAGTTTCTTAATGAAGGATGAACAGGAATCTCTGTTTCAGGAGCTTATTTGCTTCCAAAATCCAAATGCATTGAATGATTTAGTACAGCATCAAGGATAATAATAATACCCCTGTAATTTTGCAAGATCAAGTATAAAAGGATGGTTATTTGTGATACTGTGGTCTTCCTTTGCATGTTTCTGTAGTTATTACACATTTGTTCAGGCATGGGAGATTGACTTTGGTTGTAAATGTATGGCATACTTTTATTATCATGATGAGTGGATACCTTAGTTTGAGTCATTGAGATGATTTTTTTTTTTTTTTTATAGCTGAGCCGAGAGATTTCTGTGACAGTGGCTGCCCCTCTTATCTTCAGATTTAGTACATCCTTGATGTTTTATACTACTTCCAATGCACAACATGAATTTCCTCCCAAAAAAGCATGGTAGATGGAGATTGTCTATTATTCGGCAACTGTCAACATTAAACGTTCGCAATTGTTATAAATTTTTTGACCCTGATGTATAATCTCATATTGTTTTTCCCAATACACATCCATGGATTCACATCTTGGTCTCCATTTTCTAGGCCCTATTTGAGTTGAGTGGTTAGGATCATTTGATCAGCCTGAATTTTGCATCATGGCCTATATAGGACGGACTAGGCTGTCTGGAATCTTTTTCACTTGTCTGCAATGTTCGACGTGGGAGCTTAAGTGCAACAAGGGTATGTGATAAGATTGTTAATCCTTGTGGGTTAGTAATCTTGGTCTCAGAAATATCAGTTTGATCAGTTGTGGGAACAGTTTTAGCATGATTTCCACAAATATCAGATAGTGAGTTACGAAGACATCACAAAGAACAGAACTATTATAGAATCTGGAAATTCTATGGATGTTGGCATTGGGTTGACAGTTGGAGATCCTAATTCAAGATATGTTGGTTTTGTTTGGTTCACCATTATCACGGACTTATGTTGATCATGTTCTCTTCTTTGTTTGTTTCTGTATTGGTTACGCAGGTAATGGTCTTGGATTACAAGCTTACATACCCCAGCGGGACTGCCACAGCCATGTTGATTAATAGCTTCCATACAAATACAGGAGCTGAACTTGCAGGGTGAGCTGTAGAACTTAGGTCTGAAGTTACTTGGTCTTGAATCTCTTGACAGATATGGCATTTCCAGGAAGCTTCTTGTTTTTTTTTTTTTTTTTTTTTTTTCTTTTTCTTTTTGAATGGTGTATTTCCAGGAAGCTTCTTGATTATATGATCAGCAAACAAGTTAACATAATTTGTGCTGGATTGCAATGTATGGGAATTTGTGACTACTAGGGCTGTCAACGGGCCGGGCGTGGGGTAGGTCTTGGCCCAGATTTTGAACTGTTTCAGGCCAGCCGTCGGGCTGGCCCTATTCAAAATTCGGATTTTTCAGGCTCGAGCCTGGCCCATTGACACCCCTAGTGACTACGGTATTAGAAGAGGTTTGCTAAGTCTCAATGGGACAGATCTACTAGTTGGCACGTGTAAATGAGATCTGAGCTTCCCTCTGATCTCATTGTAGTGATACCATGCTCCAAATATCAGGCTTGTCCATTCATGAGGTGGGACACTGTAAAAAAAAACAAAAAAGATGTCTAAAAGGATTTTTTTAGCTGTCCATTTGTTGCATACATTGTGACCTGCCTGATGGGTGGACAAGCCTGATTTTTCAGCCAGGCATCAATATGGAGGGGGCCACCTAATATACGGCTGGATGTTCACCGGACATGCCATGTGGATGGGCTGGGGGTGATTAGCAAATCTTATTTGAAGAAAGATGGAGAAATATTAATATCTTCATGTCCTGACGTTGAAGCTGAAAGATTCATTGTCGAAACTGAAAGACTATCTTGAACTATTGTTAGCTGCAATAATATGGGGTCCAAATGGTCATTTGAATAATGTTGCCATTCAAATTCTAGTCTCTGGACATCCAAAATTTGCTACCGTAAATTGTTATTGATTATTCTGTCAGAACAGGAATTCATTTTTGAGGTAAATTATATCGTAAATTCTTGTTGATTATTCTGTCAGAACACGAGTTCATTTCTGAAGTAAATTATATCTTTTCTTCTTTAGCTTCTTTTCTGCCAATTAAATTTGTTCTAATCTGATATCATCTTCACACTGATAATTTTATTGCAGAAAACAAGTACGCAGTCTTGGGAAATATCTAAGCATAAGCTTCTTTTGGAGCTGCTTTAAGTGGTTTTTCAGCGGTGTTGGAGATTCATGTGGCTTTGATAATTTCCCCACCCTAGGTCTGTTAGCCTTCAAGAATACGTAAGTTTCTACGGCGTTTGATTTTCTCTGTCAGCCATCTTTCATCTAAACCCTTTCTGTCTGGGGTCCTTTCAATTCTGCATTCACTTATCCTTTCCTCTCTAGTTTCTTCATATCAATGGTCTGAAGTGGGGTGAATTTCATGTTATGTTCTCAGAAAGAGGAAT
Organism: Magnolia officinalis; assembly: GCA_021015155.1. Taxonomy (NCBI): domain Eukaryota; kingdom Viridiplantae; phylum Streptophyta; class Magnoliopsida; order Magnoliales; family Magnoliaceae; genus Magnolia; species Magnolia officinalis. The sequence continues at coordinate 96,651,781 of JAJHSJ010000005.1, read as the reverse complement.
TATTGGGTTCTGTGCATCTTGCTGATGCCCAGCATTGTTTTTTTTTTTTTTTTTAAATTTTTTTTTTTTAAATGTGGTTGGTACCACCAACAACTGCACCACTTAGGAGTGAGTTGGTTATTTTGAAAGCTCTAAAAGAGTGTGGGTGGAGGTAGTAAGAAAAGATTCGAAGACCTTTGATTTGACTGAGGACATGGTCCTTGATAAAGTGGAACGACGGACAAGGGATCCGTATAGCCAACCCCAATTAGTTGGGAGAAGACTTAGATAATGATGATGATGATGATGATGATGGAAGGTGCCACCAGAAACTTATTAAAAGATAAATCCAAAAACCACGCATAGATAGTTGGGACATTAGGGCCTTACCAAATTTAAAATACATCAAATACAGACCAAACCAAGCTTGGCTAACAACAACAGCATTGATCGTCAAATAGACCAATCGAGTCAAGATAAAGCTTCGACTTAATTGGAGACAGCAGAGAATCATGGTGATAAAAGGAGTTAGATGAAGTATCACACCTCAAGTTTGCAAGAGCATTGGCTACCTTATCCCCTTGAACATGTGAACAAAAGAAATATTTGAACCTAAGCAGATGTTCTTCAAGCTCAATCCTCCAGTGGCACACAACTTGACGGACTTCCTGTTGATCATTCCAACCAAGATTTTAGAATCGCTTTCCACAATAATCTGATAAATATTGAGACCAATGCAATATCGAATAACATCCATGAAAGCTTGTATTTCAGCTAAAGCCTTGGGACAAGTCTCATAACAACAAGAAAAGGCAATTAAAAATGGACCATGCCAATTAAGCACAATTCCTTGTTTGCCCACCAGGCCAGTATTGCCTCTGGAAGTACCATCAATGTTAAGTTTAAAGGTCCTAACTGGAGGCTCAGACCACAGGGAAAATACATTTCCAAATAACTTTATGTACCTAATACCTTAAATCCAAACCCAACTTTTTGCAAGAACTAACATCCCTCCACAAAAGTTTGGCCTTCAGTAGCCATTTTCTTTCATAGTACGTTGGCTGTCTAGATGTGGTGCTTCTTTGGTAATATTTTTAGTAGCAGAATTTTCAGATTTATTTCTATTCAGCAATGCTTGAATTATTGGCATCAGAAAGCTTCTCCCAAAGTGCAAGTTTTACTTTGCCTAGCCCCTCCCAAAAATCATGAGGCAGTATGCTATGCACAGCGGGCCTAATTGTTGGAGTGATAAAGTCCCTTGATATACATTGATACACCACACTCTGACAGCTTAAGCTTTTAGAGTAAATGGTTGTTTGACATGGTATCAGAGCGGAAGGTCCTATGTTCGAATCTTGAGAGCAGCAAATATGCCTTGCTAATATATTATTCTTCATGGGGGGTCAGGAAAATCATGTCCGGCCCATGGACCGGGAAATCAAGCCCGGCCTATTTATGGTGTGAGTGTCCCTCCACCCTTGTTAGTATGTTCCCGTGCGGAGTTCCCACCCTACATGTGCGGGGGGGTGTTGGAGTGATAAAGTCCCTTGATATACATTGATACACCACACTCTGACAGCTTAAGCTTTTAGAGTAAATGGTTGTTTGACACAAATGACCCCCTTTTGATTATTAAGAAGCAAACAGGTTGCTGAGGCAGTATGCTATTCACAGCGGGCCTGGTGACTCCCATTAGAAGAACATTTTGGATGATTGGACCATGTGTGCCACATGTACAGAATCATGCACATGAGATTTGTACATTGACTGATGTGCATGGCCCCATAATTTCTCACCTATATTATTTTATTTACACCCCAACAATGTATTATTTTTGAGAAGAAATTAAATTGGTTTATCATATCCATCTTACATTGATTTTTTTTTTTGCCTTTTGCCTCTGCAGCTTTTATTTTGATTTTAGTCCAACATACATTGGATGTGGTCTTATCTGCCCACACATTGTCAACTGCTCTGTTCTTCTTGGGGCAATTATATCATGGGGTTTTCTTTGGCCGTTCATCAGTAAACGTGCTGGTGATTGGTACCCAGATAACCTTGGCAGCAGTGACTTCAAAGGTCTCTACGGATACAAGGTATAGTAAAATCATTTATCATCTTGAAAAGAACTGCAGGGGTCACTTATTCTAACATTGTGGATTTTTAGCCACTTCTAAACGAACCCAATAAAAACTGAGAAGTTTGAGATTATTAGAGAAATCCAGTGGATGCAAATATTTAAGTTTTCTTGGGTATTTATATGAATTTTGGTTTGCTGTAGTTTCCACCATAACAATCTTTGTCATTGCCTGAACTATCCCTTTCTTGAGCATCCACATTAGTTGAATAACCTCGTATGATCCCCATGATAACATTAATGTTTTTTTTTTTTTCCTCTCTCCTTGAAGATGGAGATTTTACATGAAAGAACTGAACACCAAATGTGAAACTTTTTTTTTTTTAGAAAGATGAAAATTTATTAAAGCCAAAGGCCAAAGACAGGAAACAAAGTAAACAAGACAAACAAAACCAAACAGAGGAAACAAACCACAATGACAAAGTTCCTCAGGGAGCCCACTCCTGATATACAAAGCCACCCTGCTAGAAATCCCAATAACTGAAGTGATGCAGGACGTGAGATTTTAAATATGATATGCAAGATTTCAGGCTTAGATCATACCAATTCAGAAACAATTACACAAATTCCACATCCCACATGAAAATCCAAACATTCAATTAAAGGGGAATTTATGCGGGTTCAGGCCTACACAGGCTAGGATTGGACCAATAAAAAATTATAAGCCAAACGATCTCAAAGGGAAATAGAAATCAACCACTCATGCATACAAACAGTCTTTAATCCAAGAGATTCCCCAATCTCAATTCAAGGAACCCTAGGGTGAAAAAAAGGTCAAATAAATTAGGACTAATGTAAACTAAGGCTAGGGTTTAGGAAATAGGAAGAAAAAGAGGAAAACCTGACCCGGAGAAAGCTCTTGCGCGCGGATGGTGACTCGGGGTTGACGCACGTGCGCGGGTGGGCTGACTGCACGTGTGATGGAAGCCCGCCTCCCCAAAGTGACACCTAGGCCTTGGTCAGCTTGGGGAGACCTCCAATCCCTCCAAGTTTGATGACGATCCGACGTAAGGTCAAGGCGAAGTGATCCGCCGAAGTTTCAGCCCTCCTACAAGTCCAAATTCTGGAAACTGGCTGTAGGGGAATGAATAGCTACAAAAGCTGAAAAATTCAAAGCAATAGTGATGATAGAAGATGAGATATATGGATGGGAGATGGTAGGGACGGATGGGGATAGATATGGCTTCACACCACGTAGTTAGCCCTTCGAAAAGGGAGGGCTTCGTATCCACTTTTGAATTCTTCCACAATTCACGAAGAAAGCAGAAAAATAAAGTAGGAATTTTTTTATTAAACTTGAATGAATGAAAAGAACTACAAGGGGTGCCTATTTATATGGAAAACCCTATACCCCAAAAACTCGCACCATGTGCGCAACTTATTACTTGACGATGAAGTAAACTAAAATAAAAACCAAATAAAGAAATCTAAAGCGTTCACGATGTTCTAAATAATAACAATAAGTAAAACCTTAAATATGAAATCAATCTGACGAGTGGGCCACAATCATGAGATCCCATGATGGGCTTTTCTTGACTATCAGGCCCACCCTTTTGAACCAAAACTTCGTCTTCTAACTAGGAGGCCCTCCCTGGACGTCGTCATTGAGCCAGATCGATGGTGGGGCCCTCCTGCGTACGTACGTGCGTTAGGGGGGGGCATGATGTTCCCATCATGAAGCCTTTAGATTACAAAAAACAGCGGTTGTTTCTTTCCAATCAAATAGCCCAAAATGTGAAACTTATTTTGACCTCTAGCCTTTAGAATTTTATGGATTAATTCTAGCCTCCTATACTGACGATGCTGATACCGAAAGGTAATATGGTGATTCCTCTTGATCTTTTAATCATATTATCTCACCTTTCAATTTCTCAACTATTTACTATAGATGAACCTCGTGTAGTGCATTTGGAGTTACGTAGGTTATATTGTGTGCATTTACCACCATTTGTTAGATTTTTACAATTCATCCACAGTAGGTGTGTCATGTTTATAAGTTAATCCAGATTGTCTACATCGTGGGCACCTTTTTTATTTTTATTAATTTTATTTTTGGTCTATAAATCCTGGACACCATTTGGACCACCGATCACTCTCTGTTTATTCATACATTTGGCGAACGCCCATATCTTTTTGGTCTGTGCTCAATCAAGAATGGAGCCCATGATTTGGACAATCAAGATTAACATCAAAAGTATGCAACTCATGAAGTTAATGAGTTGCCACCATTGGCAAGCATATATTGCAGTGACTAGTGATCCCTGAGTCTTGTATCTACTTTGTCTTTTAAAGTTAGAAAGGCCTAGAGCTCTAACACAAGCCGTTTTCTTTTTCGAGTCTGGCTTTGCAACCCGGGGCTCTATCTTTTTCTTTTTCTCATAAGCAAAATAGCCTCAAGAGCTTTGCTAAGTGCCCATGCCCGTGCAATAAAGCTTGTGTACATGCCTCACATGTGCCAACATGCCAAAGAAGGGCGAGGTCTAATCCATCCATCAGGTTGGTCCAACCTTGTACTTGTTTTTTTTTTTTTTTTTTTGAAATAAAATATTGTCCAATCGGCATGTGGGCCCCAATACTGGAAACTGGTGGATGTGCTAGAAAACTTCAGCCAATTTTTTCAAACCCATCCATTTGTTTTGCAAACTGTGGCCCACTTGGCTAGTGGATCAACTTGATTCATTAACTAGGGCATCAATATACTGGTGCCATTTTGATGGATGGATTGGATCTCAAACCTATCATGCCATGCTGGCACATTTGTGGCATGCACATGAGCTTTATTGCATGCATGTGGGCTTAACAGAGCTCTAATCTCAATATTAACTTGCAGTATCATTTAATTCGCGTAGTCTCAGTATTACTCTTACCAGCTGATACGTTGGGTTTATTAGTTTTATGCAAAGGCATTGCTTTTCAAAAATTCATTGGTTTTTTTTAATGGAAGATTTTGTTCATCGATGTATCTGCAGGTTTTTGTTGCAATCTCTCTTATCCTTGGTGATGGCCTCTATAATTTGATCAAAATAATAGTAATAAGCATCAAGGAAATCTGCCAGAAACGCACAATTCAGAACAGTAACCTTCCTCTTTTCAATGAATCTCAAGGTCAGGAGTGTTCCCCCCCCCCCCCCCCCCCCCCCCCCCTCTCTCTCTTTCTTTCTTTTTCCCCGAATCTCATGCTGAATTATCTTAGGATATTTTTAGTGCTACAATCGTGACCCTTGTATTCAAGTTTGGTTGAAATTGCAGCTTTCTGCTGCTTTACTTTCATGTAGACACAATTTTCACCTACCTTGATTGATAGTGGCATCTGTCTTTCTACTTAAGGCAAGACAATAGGAGGAAGTACTATTGCATTTCTACTTTGTGCTATTGTATTTGTAATAAAAGCTCATGTACATGCCACTCATCTGCCAGCATGGGACGATAGATCTGAGATCCAATCCAATCCACCCATCAGAACAGCACCACTATATTGATGCCCCAGCCCAAGAATCAGGTTTATCCACTAGTCAGGTGGGCCACAGTTTTGAAAAACTGTGCTGAAGTTCTGCTCCATACACTCGTTTCCAATATTGGGGCCCACATGCTGAATGGACCAGATTTACTTTTTGGGAAAACATGTACAAAGAGAATGTACCTGATTTGACGGATTGGATCTCACACCTATGTGCCATGCTGGCACGTGTAGTGTGTACATGGGCTTTATTGCACACGTGTGTGCTTAGCAAAGCTCTTTGCTTAAAGAACAGGCACCACCATCAATCATCATGGTCAGATCCCCTGACAACTTGGAGAAGCTTTTGCAGGCCTGTGTTTTTGCATCTACAGCCATATTGATCTAAAGTTTGCACTCTCTGACATCTCGGGCTCATTAATCAAGCTGTTAGAGACATCACGTTAGGGGAATGACCAGGCTTCAGGCCTGCTTGTCTACCTCCTTACAGACCCTTCGGAGGTTACCAAAAAAAAAGACAAAAAAGAGAGGAAATTGCACTCTCTGACATCTACACGCGTACACATGCACGCATGCATAAGCATGTTAGCTTTTGCAGCTAAAATATCTATCAGAATAGGAACTGACGATCACTGTTGTCAAAATCGTATAATGTATGATTCCAAGCATACAATTCGATTCGTATCATGTACAAACAACAAAATTGCAGCCCAAATCGCAAATTCGCAATAATTGAATGAATATTGTATGAATTGTATTGAATCATACAATAATCGTAGACAGCATGAATTATCGTGACTTTTCAAAAAACAAAGAAAAAAATTGTAGACAGCATGACTGGGGCCAAATCATTTTTTCATGGGAGGGAAGGAGGGAGGGGTAATTGTAGACGAATGGGGCCAATCTTTTTTTTTTTTTTTTTTTTTTTTTTTTTTTCATGAGGGAGGGATTTTGATATTCCTAAACCCAAATTCTAATGCCATTTTTTCGAACATGATATGATTTGCCATCAATACGGTTCAATCCTATTACGATTTGCAATGCAATAGTGACTTTGACAACATTGCTGACCACTACACATTTGCCATTTCTATGTTATGTTACCCTCATGCATGGCAATTGCTGCTTGTTTTATCCTTGACACGCTACATCTTGAACTATATAGAATATCTCCTTAATGGGTCCCAGAGTCTCATTGCAAGGGACTCAGAGCTCAAATGTTCCAACATAGCACGAGTGAGTGAAGCCCAAGATGCTCATCGGGCAGCTCCAATGTAGACATTGCCTGTTTGTAAAGTCAGACTGGTCCACTTTGCAGTTGAACCACATGCACAAAAGAAATGGATGGTCCGATGAGCGAACCGTCCTCATTCAGGTGTAGCCCATCCGATGAGCGAACCGTCCTCATTTTCAGGCTGGGACATCTACATGATGGAATCCTGCTTTGGGGAATCTCGAATGTTGTGATTCAGTACAATGTAAATATGCAACTTTTTATTTTTTGTTCTAATACCTGTTTTGACAGATAGTGAGAGTTCAAAGGTACTGATGGAAGCAAGGCGACGGGATGAGATATTCTTGAAAGACAATATTCCTTCCTGGTTTGCAGCTTCCAGCTATGTAGGCCTGGCCGCTATATCCACAGCAACAATACCCATCATTTTCCCGCAGCTCAAATGGTATCTGGTTCTCATCTCATACATCATTGCACCTGCACTTGCATTCTGCAACTCGTATGGAACTGGGCTCACCGACTGGAGCCTTTCAAGTACTTACGGGAAGATTGGGCTTTTCATCTTTGCCTCATTGGTAGGTGCCAATGGAGGTGTCATAGCTGGCTTAGCAGCTTGTGGGGTGATGATGTCGATCGTATCCACAGCGGCTGATCTCATGCAAGATTTCAAGACAGGTTATCTCACTCTTTCGTCAGCAATGTCCATGTTCGTAAGCCAGTTGGTGGGGACAGCGATGGGCTGTGTGATTGCCCCACTAACCTTCTGGTTGTATTGGACGGCTTTTGATGTGGGGTCCCCCGACGGGCCTTACAAAGCTCCCTATGCCGTTATATACAGAGAGATGGCCATTATCGGAGTGGAGGGCTTCTCCTCATTGCCAAAGCATTGCTTGGAGATCTGCATTGCGTTTTTCGTGTTGGCTTTGGTTGTGAACCTTCTAAGGGATGTGACTCCGAAGAAGATTTCAAGTTTCATTCCCATACCGATGGCGATGGCAGTCCCATTCTACATTGGAGCATATTTTGCGATCGACATGTTCGTCGGAACTGTGATTTTGTTCATCTGGGAACGGATCAATCGAAAGGAGGCAGAGGATTACGCAGGAGCAGTTGCGTCTGGATTGATATGTGGAGATGGGATTTGGACGATACCATCAGCAATTCTATCAATTTTTAAGATCAATCCTCCCATTTGTATGTACTTTGGGCCATCAGTTACCAGCTAGAATTGGAGAATTCAGCCTGTTGATGGTGTTCCAAATTGGAAACTCTTGTAAATATTTATGCTATTGTTGGGTTACTTTCTTCCTTTATTAGGAATAGCTTTTCACTCCAATGTTACGTTGTGGCTGCTGCTGCTGCTGCTGTTATTGCCGCCACAGCTGTTGTTGTGGCTGTTGTTGCTGCCGCTGTGATTGTTGTCGGCATAGTCGATGGTGGTGGAAAGTGGGGCCATGGTTGGGTTATCTAAACCATTGGTCTGTTCTGTACCACCATGGATGGGCAATGCACCAAACCTCTCCCAAGATTAGAAAATCCTGGCTACCAATCTCAGGACCATTTTCAGCTGAACGGGGTGCTGATGCTTGATTTCTCGTCTATTTCTTCTAGGTTGCAATTGGAAGGGTTAGGATTTTCCTATTGAGGATTCTCAGAGACATGCGTAGTCCATGGGTTGGGCCCAGGTGGGATTTTGAGGCGATTGATGGATAGAACATTAATTTTCAATGGACCGTTCAGATATATGATCAACAGTCACTATCAGAGTTAGGGTTGTAAAATCAATCTTGAGTTTGGGTGTGACCTATTAAAGTGGGTCCCACTCAATTCGAGTTACATGTATGCCACGCCACGTATGCATGCGTATGAACCATCATACTCTGCCAGAGTATCAAACAACTCCTTGACTTCCTTCCTGGTAAAAAGTAGGGCTGTGCACGGGCCGGGCGTATGATACGTGAACCCAGTCCAGCTCTACATGGAGCATAGCACAAAAACTACCCTGAACTACATCTTGACGGTCCAACTGGTGGCCATCAATGAGTGAATGAAAAATAGGCAATGGTTCAAATTCGGCAACAAATGATCATTAACAAGAGGTTTGGACCATCCAATCAATCTGATTTTCAGGATTTGGACCGTCTAAAGTGGGGCGCGACGGTTTTGATTGATTGATTGATTGAGCAGGAGAGAGAGAGAGAGAGGAGAGAGCCACGTGTCACCCCTCATGGCTAAGGTACTGCAATGGATTTGGATTCGGTAGCGACCCCTCCAGTACTAACATCGGTGCTATAAAATCTGTGGGCCCACCATAATGTATGTGATTTATCCACGCCATCCGTCCATTTTTCCAGCATATTTCAAGGCATGATCTCAAAAAAGAGAGAGAGTGGACAACACCCCGGGAAACGGTGGCGATTCAACGCCCACCATAAAAAACTTCTTGGGGCCAAAAAAGTTTTGGATGAAGATGATATTTGTGTTTTCTCTTCATCCATGTATTTTTTACCTAATCAACAGTTTGGATGGCTAATAAGCATTACAGTGGGCCCTAGGAAGTTTTTAATGGTGGGTGTTCAATCACTAGTGTTTCTTGTGGAATGGTCCACCTGAGATTTGGATCTTCCTAATTTTTGGCTTCACACCCTAAAATGATCTCTAAAAATGGATGGACGGTGCGGATGAAACACATACATCACGGTGAGGCCCACAGAGCTTTTCCTGTACCGATTGTGGTTGTGGAGGGGTGACTACCGAATCCGAGTTCGCAATTATTGCAATGGCATACGTTGGCACATTAATCATTGGATTAGTCGGTGTCCTCTTCAGTGATCCAAACCGTCTATTGGATGGGCCTCACAGTAGAGGGAGGATACACAAAACATATCTCAGATTGAAATATTTTTAACCATTGGATTATTCAAATGTCCGGATTCGAAGGAAAAAGTCAAGTGATCAACGGTTGAAATATTTCCATCTAACGAGTTTCTATTTTTTTCCTATCCCATCAAGGTGAGGTCCATAATATAAACGGCTTGGATTATTGAATGATGATCTCAGATCCAAAGGCTAAAGTTCTCACCGTCTGATGACACCCTTATGATCGATCTGGGCCATTAACTAGGTAGTGTGCACCTACAACATGCACACCACCAAAAATCATGGTCGTAGACTCATCAAATGAGACATGCATGTATGTTGAATTTCGACCGTTGGATTATTTTATCTTAAGCGTCCACTTCCAACATAGGAATATAATCTTCCTGATCAGCGGACGGATATTGATTTTGGTCCCGGTACTTGTACAAAGTGTACACTACCAGATGAATGGCCCAGATCTCTGACATATGTGCCATCCAAGAGAGGAAGGAAGGGAGCGGATTGGATACTGAACGCTTCAGTAGCCAAAAGGCTACTGAAGTGACGTGGTAAAATGGCATTGGTAGATACCAACCGGCTGTTTCCTTCCAACGGAGATCCGTTTAGTGGATGTTTTTCGCCGGAATGCACTCGGCCACGCATAAGTAATTTTTTATCTTTAAAAAAAAGAAAAGAAAAAGGAGGTAGATTACCTGTGAAAGACGTTCCTGCGCGGGGAACTCAGGTGGGGCCTACTGTGATGTTTTTGAGAAATCCTATTCGTTCATCCATTTTTTGAGTTCAATTCAGGAGTTGAAGCCAAAAATAAACCGTTTCCAGAGCTCAAGTGAGCCAAAAACGTGATAATTGAATGTCCACAGTTGAAATATTCGTGGGCTACAGAAGTTTTGAGTCATGCTAATATTTGTGATTTCAGTTCATCCCAGTAGGTATGAATTTATTAACGGTATGGATGATTTGTAAACATCACTGTCGAACCCAGGTAGATTTTAACGGTAGAAATTTCCCTAACCACATTTTCCTTTAGTACGGCCCACTTGTGATTTGGATACGGTTCATTTTTTTCAACATGTCCTTAAATGAACTCAAAAAACGGATGAAAGGGGAGGATTTCTCACAAACATCACAGTGACCCCCACAGGAACTTCCGGGGAAAGAAAACCGCGTCCTATAAAAACGTATGCAGAGTTTACCGGTACGTGGCCAAGGGAAGTCGGATTGCGTACTGAGTAAACTCCCTGGAGCCTTTTATAAGATAAGTTTAGGGCCACAACGTTAAAATCAACCACGCGAAAGGAAAAAGTGTAAATTGAAATTATACCGTTGAAAAATTCTTGGGAGCCACAGAAGTTTTGGATCAAGATTATATTTGTTTTTTACCTTCATCCATATTTTTTTTTTGATCCTTTGAACAGTTTGGATGAAAAATAAACATCACTGTAGGGCCTGGAAAGGTTTCAACATTATTTCCACTGTTTCGGTGGTATGGTCCACTTGAGATTTTTATAAGCTTTACTTTTGGGCTCAACGCCTAAAATTAGATGGAAAAAAAGATTAAAGGCATGGATAAATCACATAAATTTATAGTGGGCCCAACTGAATTTTCTTAGTATGATAATCCGATTTCGTGGCTGAGTGGGTGCATGGCGGAAACGGAGAAAGATCCGTTAACGGATCTAACGGAGTAGCATTTATACCAAGGGAACGTACCATTGGTATCTAACCAATGGTATTTTGCCACGTCACTTAAGTAGCCTTTTGGCTGCTAAAGCGTCCAGTATCCAATCCGCTCCCAGGAAGTCAGGCCCGCATGTTATGTGGGCCCCGCGTTCTATCAGAACCCGATGGAATGTATCGTACGCACAGTATGTCATGGACTGGAATCCTACAACAGCTGTTTTACGCATTGAGTAAAACACACAAGTCTGTGTGACCCACCATCTTGTATATGTAAATCCAGTCCGTCCATCAGGTCAAATAGCAATTTTTTTTCCTACAGCCCAAAACTGAGCTAGATTCACAACTCAGATGGGCCACACCACAAGTAACAATGGGGATGGGATGACAACCATACGTTTATATGTAGGGCCACCATGGTGTATGGATTTCATCAAATCCGTCAATCAGGTGTAATTCACCTTGATGAAGATAATATACTAAGTGAGCCTCACAAAAAACTGAGGCGGCCCGTACAGTTTGAACTCAGCTGTTTAGAGAGCAATTTTACAATTTTCGCCCATCGGTGTGGTCCATATGAGCATCTAATAGCAATTATCTGAGATATGTGCCGTCCAAATAATATTACGAATCCGATGGATGGAGTGGATTTCACATATACAACATGTTGGACCACACAGAGCTTGTGCGTTCTACACTCGGCCTAAAATAGGTGTTGTAGACCAATAAAATGACGGTGGAAATTAACGGTCCAATATTCAGTGGGATAAACAATAGAATGAATGGATAGGATTGCCTGATCGATTTTATTTTTAAAATATGAGCCATCCATCATGGAGCCAGTATACTGGTGGGCCCGGTCGATACGTGACACTGCCACGTGTCCTATGGAGATACGGTTCCGCCATTCTACGATTTTTTTCTGTTATTTTTTTTGTTCTACCGCATCATCTCATCAGTAAAAAATCAGGAGAAATTTTGTGATGGTCGATGGTGGGCCAGATCAGATCAGCGGTGGGACCCAACATCCGGACCGTTAGAATCTAACTGCGACAGGACGATTCTCGATCTTGTAGGGCTAATAAGGATTAAACCATGGAAATGATTGAGATTAAAGGCCTTGATACATCACGAGGTATTGTAATAAGATACATCTGCACTTTAGTCTTTGAATATGAGTTATGCTCAAATGATCCAAACCGTTTAAATGATGGGGCTCCTTTGTACAGTGGTAGGAAACAAATAAAAGCTTTTAAATTGGATTACTTCAATTCTTTCCTAATCTGGTTGTTGCTTTGAATATGGACAGTTAGTATAACTTTTGTACAATGAAAGGGTTCGAGTATGCAATCTGGACCTTTTATTTTCTGACTTCTGCATCCATGTGTATCCCTATGTAATAAACGGATTGGATCATTTAAGAAAACTCAAATTCAACGGATACACTCCCGACGTATCTTATTACAATACCTCCGGACGTATCTAGCATACCTTTCCCCAATTTCAAATGAGCGTAGGAAAGAGCTTTTGAAAAAGATCACTGCTATTTTACTCGCGAGAGTAGCTATCTGAATCTGCTTCCCACACGTACCAAGAGGCACGTGCACGATACATCTAGGATGTTGGTAGTTGGGTTCCACATTTCAATTTCAATAGCCCAAAAAAATCAGAAATATACAATCATCAGACCACAGGTGAACATTTAACGTAAATAATTAATCCAAATTCATTGTACCCGTCCAATTCATTCTTAAACATCAAGCACAACCCATTGTCTTATGAATCTAAATTTTCCTGCATAGAACATAAACGTTATGGCACACCAAATGAACGGTCCGGATCTGGTGAAAACATGCCGTATTGGTGTTTATGGGGTATAAGGATTTGGATGGCTGTCCTCCTGCGAGTATCAACAGCACCCATCTTTGAAAAAGATGGGTAGGAGGTATGATTAAGACAGACAAAGAGCAAAAGCCTTATCCCACCTTGTGAAAATGTCATCCAAGCCCATCTAAAGCAAGTTTCTTTTTATTTATGCTTTGAATTCATGTGATCTTGATTGATATGTCAACAGCTGGGGGGATTGATGGTGGGCCCCACCATGTCCCAAAGGTGGGAAACACATATGACAAGCAGTGCAAGCACCAGCACACACATAGCCACCCCTTCATTATTATCAACACCAACAAAGAGACTCTTGGAAGAAAAAAAAAGGAGAGAATTTTTTTTATACTCTGGAGAGTAGGATGGATGATACACAGGCACTTAGAAATTATTTTGAATTTGTAGGCGTTGGATGTAGTTAGTTTAAATTTAAGTGTATAATTTTATGGGTTTCTGTTTAGATTTATCATGAACCGAAAATTATGGTTATTTGATTTTCTGAGTATTGGAATTTTTAACATGTATTGGACGGTTAAAAATGAAAACTATCGTGTGGTACTGTTTCAATGGACGTGTGGCAACGAATCAGAGGCTGGGATTGCTCAACCAATCTCGTTTCGGGATTGTTATTTAGAGACAGTTGATTCCAGAGTCTAAGTCGTTTTGATTTGGTCTGATATGTGACAGGTGTACATTTCTGAGTGCCTGCGTATGAAGCATCCTAAGCTACCACTTAAAAAACAACAAGGGCAAAAACAAGAGAAAAACGAGGAATTTTATGATACATTGCGATGCGTCTTTGCTAGTTATACTTCCTTTTTCAAATTTCGACAACTGGGATTGTTGGTTTTGTAATCTGGACGATTCATATGTTTATTCTAACCATGGATGGACCAAAATACAAAATATCCTTGAGAAGATATTTTAAAGCCTTTTTTTTGTGGCCTACAAATTGACGGTTGAGAAGGCAAGTACAGAACGAATCCAAATTCAACTGAAAATCACTCATTTCTATGACTATTATCTATTAATCTAGAAGGTTTATGGTCCATTAAGAGCGTGATTCGACATACCAATGGTCTGGATCACCAAACCAACGGGTACCCTTCTCAGAATTGAAAACCTGTGGACACTGTACCAAGAGAGAGAAAAGTCATGCCACCGCTCTTATGCGTCGCATACACCTCCCGCGGCTAATGGTACGTGTGAATGAGGAAAAAAAGGAAAAGGCAGCTAATCAACCTTTCCCGCCAATTTCTTACTTATGTTGGAAATCCGAACCATACAAATAGTGGGCCCCACCATCAAGGTCATCTGATGAAAAATTCAGGTTCTCCAACTTATCAGGTGGACACATCAATGAAATAAATGGACGGCTGCGGGTCTCAATCAACGACCTGCTTGACCTGCCTAATGAATGGATCAGCGTGATGTTCGAGATGGGCCATCTTCATGATGGAGTCACACTTTTTAATGGGTGAGATTTCCTACACGTGTGAAATTTTGGTAGTCAAATCAGCGATGCATGCTAAGTTATTATTCAGCCGACTGTAGGTGAACAGCAGTGGGAAAGAGATACTCAACAGAGAGAGGAGCAGAGGGGACCACTACTATCACTAAGAGCTTGAATTTTGAATTTTAATAATGGGTAATAGCAGGTGTACCGCAGGAGCACCATTTTAAATTGTGCTATAGCAATCATCGAGCCCTTACGTATGGGTAATCCGGACCGTTCAATTTGTAGGTTCTACTACTAGGGTTCGCACTGGTCCGGATTGGCCGTTCAGACTCGAGTCCCAGCCCAATTTGTGCCGGATCATAACTCTAACGTAGGAAAATGCAGGTCAGGCCAGGATTCGAATTACCCAAATAAGAAGTCCGGACCCGTATCCGACTTTTAGGCCCGATTAAAAAAATTAGGCCGTTCAAAGCCTGGCCCAAAACTGATCTCACCATCCTACATGCTCTAGAAAAACTGACGGTTGAGATGAAAAGAAATCCTAACTGTTTCAATTAGAGTCCGTTAATTTACACACAATCGCACTCGTGCTATAACCGCGGGAGCACAATTGAAATTGGTGCTCCTGCGATGTACACTGCAGGTCGTCCTTTAATGTTCTCATCAACTTGCCTTTTCCCCTGGCAAGACCTTTTTTGAGGGGAAAGACTCTTCTTAAGATATAATAGTTCACAAACATCTTAGAAATGGTGGTGACTGGCATGGTTGCACGGGAATCCAGACCGTCCAAATCTCAGATTTGGTTTTGGATGAAGATCACCCACAATTACACTGAGAAGATGACAGTGATCGTCCGATTTTCTCCCTTGTGATTTGGACCACTTACTGTCTTACTTATAACCATTGATTTGATAGATTTCAATTGGGTGGTTAGGGTTACTTGATCAGTGAGGTTTTTATATATGAAAGCTCTATTCTAAACATGCCCCACAATTTGAATGGTCTGGATTGACATAGATTAGTGCCACGTGTTAGGAGGATGAGTCACCACCATCTTCAAAACAGTGATGAACTATCATACAGTCTACAACGCCAACTGAGTGATATGGATGTGACAAAACATGAAAGATCACTACCAAGTTTCACTTGATTTTACCGTGACGTGATACATAAATAATAGAGAGGAAATCTATACTGTTCACTGCAATCCAATCTTGATTCCACAACCATCGGTAGAAATAGACCAACCTTCACAGTTGATGTCAAAATTTGGGTCACCCTAAGCGACGTTTGAGTGCTTGGAGCAAACCTGGTTTTGTAAGTGACAATAAATAAAGGAGACCTTGGTTCAAACAAGTAAGCCAATGATGCCAAAGTCTGGATAGGGAAACTGGGTCTAAGTTGAGTAGAGTCAGAGCGTAAGATTTTGCGTATTTATATAAGTATAAATGATTTGTATTTATACATGAGGGTCACACTGAACGTGTCCGATAATCTCGGCACGGTCATCGCCACTACGTGAGGGCTACACACACGCAGTTGTCGACGGTTACTCGGAGATTGACTTTACTCAGTCAAGTGTTACTGGGGGTGTACATTAATACTATTGTTGACCAGGTTCCCATTTGATTCAACCTCATGGTTCGGATCTTACTTGTCGACCTGAGCCCATAGATAAGTGGATTATTGGCTCGGCTCGAAGGAACACTGGATGGTAGGTGATGCTTTCTTGCAATTTGAGTCGACATAATCGGGTCGGACGTGCTGTTGCTGCTCCGAGATCCAGCTCGTAGGATATGCAATGACTCCTTCCAAGTCTCAAGTCGGCGTTGTAGTTCTACGTGAGCTACTACATCGGTCGTTCACTTCACCTCGGATGCTTATCAGTTCGAGGCTTTGCTCATTGGTGCTAGAGTTAACCTCCATGCAGCTCGGTTCGGATTTACCCATGACATTCACCAATTCAAACGGTTCATCTGACTACACCTACTATTGATAGATGGTGGGCCAAAATTCTCTCCGGTAAAACAATCCCAACCGTACCATTGGTTTCTATCAGAAAATTCAAGCCATACAATAGTTTGATTTCGCAGTCCACCAATTGGATAGTTGAAATGGGTCCCCTAGAGTATTTTTTGCAGCCTGCACTAGTAGTGGGTCCCACATAAGTTTTGGGGTGAGGCAACTCAACGTCATTTTCTTGGGCCCACTTGAACACACATAACCTATACATGATGGAAAATGTTAATAATAAAGATAACTAGTGGGCCCCTATTTGTGACTATGGCCCACCGATGCAACGGCATAGATGAACGATTACCCCACCGATTTGATGGTTGATATTGTTTTGGATACAAGAGTCAGTGTCCAAGATTAATTGAAAATGGGGTAGCTTTGTCATGATAGGAAAGTGTTGGAATTTCATGTCATTTTCATAAAATATCCATTTGAAAGATAAGGGCTTATTTTGACAGGTGTATATTTATTTAAATTTCGTGGCTATTTGATACTCTGCCAGAGTATGATAGTTTATACACATGCATTCATTAATTGTCCACGTGGGACTTATGCAACTCAAATTTAACAGTCAAAATAATGGGTCCCACCACAGATAGGTCATGTAACTTCAGAGTACTTACTGATTTGATGACCGTGACTTCTGATTAATGGACATTTGGTTTAATGGATTCTGGCCGTTAAATTGTTAAATATAACCCTCAGGAACCATCTTCTGATTGTTAACCACCGTTAAAATGGGGGGTTCATCAAACATCCACGTGGCATAATTCTTTGTCGATCCAGACCGTCCAAATTCCTGATATAAATGTGGATGGAGCATAACCTGAGAATTACACCAAGAAGATGACAGGAACCATCTGATTTTTTTCCTTTTTGATTTTTGGCCGCTCACTAGTTTGCTTTTAACCATCCATTTGATACCAGCCAGTTGGATGGTTAGGATTGATCGATGAGTTTGATTTTAGAGATGCCTAGGTAGCCGTACATGAGTGCCTCATGTGAGGACGATGAATATTACAGGATTCTAACCGTCGATTAGATATCCATCAATCAGCTACCTATAACATCATTTCAAGTATAGTTCTTGGATCATGAACCGTCGAAGGTGGACACCGTAATTGGACGGTGTATTTACTTAAATTTAATGCAAATTTTGTAGTTTATGAGTGCATGTGTATGATATATCATACTGCCCGAGTATTAAAAATTTTCTGTACATGGCAGGATCTCTCTGCAGGATCCTCTCCAACGCTCATGGCCAGTTTTCCCGCATTGTGGAGCTGAGAAATCCGATGGCTACTCGCAGGTGTAAAAATCCGAAATGATACTGTCCCCAATGTGGCATTTATCAGAGAGATCTGGTCCGTTCATCAGGTGGGACACGACGTGGTATGTACTTTATTAGAAAAATCATGCATGTAGTATTATCAGATGAGGGGTAATTGTGTGAATAAAATGGACGGTTGAATGAATATATATCTACTTACAGTCCACCTGATGGCCAGATCGGCCTGGCTCTTGGACTAATGGGCATACTAAGTGGGGCCCACTTGATGAAAGGTCCAAAATTCTCACGTGCATGGCACATTGGAACGTGTGAGATCTCAAAGGCTGGTTTTATGTCACAGCTTTGATTCTGAAGAGGAAAATAGAAATGAAAAGCTCATGCACTGTCAGAAAACAGGCTTTTGTTGCAACTGCAACAACTCCCCACAAACACCCTCATTGGTTGTGGTTGATTATTCCATTATTTTGCTGGAGCCACGTAATCCTACTCGCGCGAGTAGGAATTGAATCCTACAAGAAATGACCTGGTAGCATGGTACGCGTGTGAGTTATCCAGACTTCTCATTTCTTGGCTTCAGCGATTTACGTTTGTTAGACGAAATTTCAGGCTGGTTCACACATCTGGTGGGCCACTGTTAATCTCAGTAGATGGACGTTTAGAAAAAGTTAACTAACCATCCATATTCTACACGCGAGTGTTGGATTTCCATGAAAACGAAGGTCCTTTTATTTGCACCGTACATACCAAATATCGATACGCTTGGTGAACGGTCCGGATCATGAGAAAGTGCTCATAGTAACAAAAGAAGCCTGAGAGTAGGTTTATAATCATATTCGCGAGTAGCCTTTGTATCTATTCCTTTTTTGTGGAAGCATGGGTCAGGAGTGGTGCAGACGCAACCACCATTGGACCATTCAAGGAACGCCACGTGGACCACTAGAACTCTGCCAAGTGTACAGTTGAGTCCCTTGCAAGAGATGCATTACATTGCAGTCGCAATAATAGCATGCAGGGGAGAGAAATAATGAGGAAGGAATCCATGGAATGTGGCAATTAAAGGGCAAAAAACTTACATACTCTGGCAGAGTGCTGCAGTTGATACTCCGGCAGTGAGAAACTGTACACGTGTCATATAAGAGATCCACCCAAATTGTGGAACCCAAGTTAGTTCGATCATATATCAAGAATTGCACTGATTTATTTCTTAACTGGCTGATTGGTGGATATTTAATTTGATGGACGGTCCAAATTCAACAAACCAATGTCCGTTAGTTAGTGGTTTGGTTTATTCATTCAATTCTATTTTAGGATGATGAAATATCTGCAGTGGGTCCCACAAGTTGGGCAGTTTAATAGTTAGTGTGCCACGTGTACAGTCACTGGATGCTTGCATATCAACAGTCACAGTCGGCCATAGTATAAAAAAAAAATTTCCATGTAGAAAAGGGAAAGGTTTGGGTGGGCCTGAGATGGTGGGGTGAACACATGCAGTCAAAGCTGGAATCATAGAGACGACTATATCTGGTGCTAGTCCACCACCATTTTAGAAGTGGTGATGACTCATCTGGTGGGACACTGGTACATCTATCCGAACCATCCAAATTGTGGAGCACAGCTAGAAAACCACCCTAGTCGAGTCAATCCTAACCATCCAATAGCTGTCTATGACATGGATGGTTAAAAGTGAAATAGCGATTAGTCCAAAACCAATTGTGGTGAATTTCAATGCGCCTGACCTTCTACTTGGTGGCAATCAGATGGACGGTTTAAAAGAAAATGGTTTTCTGTTCACATTCCAAGATAATCAAGATGGGTAAGGATTGCCTGTGACTAATTCCAATGAGACCTAAGATTTGAATGGTCTGGATTCACATAAGTGTAGCCCAGTACCACAGATAAGCTACCACTCTTTAATAGACATACACCGAAGTCAGCCCCATCGCATCCAACGGTTAAAAAACAAAGAAAACTAAATTGTGGCTAATCATCCACCACCCACAAGTATCACACATCATCCTAAGATGGACATCCACATCTCCTAAAAATCACAGGGGCGAGATCGATCCACTTCGGCCATTCAACCTGGATCAACGACCGTCGGCTTTTCAACGATCGAATGGACGGTTAGGATCATCCAACTAATGTATTCCTCGTCCATGCATGCCAGGTGCATGGTGGTGGACAGGTCGCCACAAACTAGTGAACTGTGGCAAACGCACATTGTAATGAACCGACCCAATACTGACAGTTAAAACACGCGGTAAAATTTGAAATGAACGGGTATTGAGGCAGTATTCATTGCTGGTAAGAGCAACCTTCTCGTCCCTTTTACTGAATACCGTCAAAACCCATAAAATAGTGGGCCATCATTCTCCCCTTTGTACAATCAACGGAAGGAAATTGTACAATTAACGGAAGAGAGAGAAAGAGAGAGTACCTAAAGATAATTCACCTCCACCATGCATGTATCATCCAATGGATGGACCCCACCTTTAATTCAACGCCTATAGAGTGATCACAACCGTCCAATCCCATCCATCAAACGGACCACCAAAATCAAACCAATCAGAATTCCAAATCCAATGTCCAAAATCAAACATAAAACCATTGAATGAACTTTTTTTTGTAGCTATTCTCCATCTAGAGACATGCCCAACCATCCGTACGGTACGGATAACCGGATAACCATCCACGTACCCCAAATGTACGGTGGATGAGTCACATACAGCATAACCCATCAGAGGACAGGTTTTTTTTTTTTTTTTTTTTTTTTTAAATTTTTTTAAAATATAATATAATTTAAAGAGTGTAAAATTTGAAAAACAGGGTATTTGGGCCCATTCAAATGCTTTTTTTTTTTTGGGTAGACACATTTTATTGGAATGCCAAAAACAGTGAAAAGCCATGAAAGCATAGACCTTTTGTGTCACCATAATTCAATCCAATTTCAAAAAAACCATACCCCTGTTTTTCTCTGTTTTCCAATGGATCCCAAGCCCTCAAAGCTACCGCAAGAGCTACCCATCTTCCACCAGGCCCTGGCCCACCCACAACAGCCTCAGATCACAGACAGCAAGCCGTCTTCATCATCCGACGGTCGAGAATTGCAGATTGTTGTAGCAGAGAAAGATGAAAGCAAGAAACAGCTTGCACCCAAGAGAAGCTCCAACAAGGATAGACATACTAAGGTGGACGGTAGGGGGAGAAGGATACGGATGCCAGCCTTATGTGCGGCCAGGATTTTCCAGCTCACGAGAGAGCTGGGCCACAAATCAGACGGTGAGACAATACAGTGGCTGCTGCAGCAATCTGAGGCGTCGATTATTGCTGCGACGGGTACTGGAACGATCCCTGCGTCGATGCTAACCGGCGCCGCCGTCGGGTCCGTTTCCCAACAGGGGAGTTCTTCTTCGGTCGGGCCGCACCCGGAACTGGGACCGGGTATCGGGTCTAGAGCTAATTGGACTATGATAGGAGGAGGTAGCTATGGTAGACCGCACGTCGCGACGGGCCTGTGGCCCACCGTCGGTGGTTTTGGGCCCGGGGTTCTTCACACTGCAGGCCCGTCTACATCAACCTTCGGAGGTGAGGGTTCGAATTTCTTGCCACGGATCGGGGTCCATGGGTTCGAATTGCCGGGTCCCAACATGGGCCCGGTGAGTTTTGGACCGATCTTAGGTGGACACAATCAACAACTGCCTGGATTGGAGCTTGGGTTGTCGCAAGATGGGCATATTGGAGTTTTGACTACACAGGCCTTGAGCCAGTTCTATCAGCAGGCTGGCCATGGAAGGGGGGTGGGGCCATCTCAACAGACGGCTCAGATGCCACCATCTAGTAAGGATGATTCTCAAGGTTCAAGATAGTGAGAGTGGTAAGTGTTTTGAAGGAGAATTTGAGGAGATCAACGGATGGGATTGCTCGATGGGAATACGGAGTTCTTCGGTGTAGCTGCAGGAGTTGGGGAAGAGAGATATGGGAGAATTTTCATTGTTTTAAGGAAATTGGATTGTTTGGATGGATTTGGGTATTGGGTGTGGCCCATCTTTCTCTGCTGAGCTTCATCCAAGTCTCCATATACAGGTTTTTTTTTTTTTTTTTTTTTTTTTTTAAATTTCTTTCTTTCTTTCTTTCTTTTAATTGTGTTCAGACATGTACAAGATCCGGGCAATTCATCAAGTAGGGCCCACAGTGAATATGCCCTGGCCCAAAAATCAGGCCAGTCCACTCATCATGTGGACCACAGGTCCATCAGACAAAAGGATGGTTAGAAAAGAAGAAGACCTATGTTCCATTCTCAACATACATTTGTGACCCATCTAATGAGAGGACCAGCCTAATTTTCACGCCAACACATGTTTAAGGTGGGCCCCACTAGATGAATGGCCAAAAAATCAGGCCATTCCACTTATCAGGTGGACCACAGCTGCATTAGACAAAAGGATGGTTAGAAAAGAAGAAGACCAATATTCAATACTCAGCTGGGTGACCCATCTAATGAGTGGACCAGATTGATATTTGGTCCAAGGCACATTCAAGGTGGGCCCCACTAGATGAATGGCCAAAAAAATAAGGCAGAGAGAGAGAGAGAGAGAGAGAGAGAGAGAGAGAGAGAGAGAGAGAGAGAGAGAGAGAGAGAGAGAGAGAGAGAGAGTGAATGATCCATATTCCATATTCAATACCTGATGATTGAAGCAGCCTGACTTTTGGGTCAGGACATGTTCTCACAGCATGCCCCACCTGATCAAACGGTCCAAATCCCACACATGCAATCTCCATACAATTTAGATTATCTTGTTTTTCTTTGAATGCCACAGCAATGTTATTTGATTGAATGTGATTTGGAATGTGCAGGGGGGAATGTGCAAAACTGAATGGATTGGTATTGGACTTAAATACTTATTTTCAGGTATCTTTTGATTATATCTTCTTTGATTATGAATGTTGTGGCGATCAGCTTGTTTTTGAAAAAAAATATATTAATAAAAATAAAAACTATAATCATTTACCATGTGATCTTCAATTCAACATCAGATTGTACAATGTATGGCCTGAATTTACCGCCTTTTTTTTTTTTTTCCCATTTGGGCCGAGGAATTCTGCATGTGGGTCCCATCTTCAGCGAATGTAGATCGTTGGTATGGTAGGCCATGGACGACAGGTCTCTCTCCTCCATCAAACAATCTCATGAGATATTCAGCTGATGTACATTTTGATATTGCATGTGGGGTAGTTTCAATCATGTGTCGCAACCCCACAGTAGGGCCCGCTGGATGAACTGTAAGGTGGGGTCCACCTGCATGAAGAAATGGCTCAAACCAATGTTCCAGTGATTCAGGTGCAGATTTGTATATCTCCCCTCATGAGGAGAATATATATTTCTATGAGCATTTCACTTAAATGTAGTTTATGAGCATTTGGGGTGTGTTTGGATGCACTTGTGAATTGAATTTCCATTAATCATCATTCTAGTAAGGTGGAAATAACTAAATTTTCATTTGGTTCCAAATTACAATTACATTGCTTTCATGTTCAGCTCCTAAAGAAACTAATCGCACTTTGAGAGGGGTACTTCATCACTAATACTAGGAATTATATTGTTGCATTGCATGAAAGGTATCTTGTATTTTGTTTACTCTGCGTTTGGTTGCACCAAATATTAAGAAATTTCATGTGAATACTCTATAATCTTCCAATGGACAGACGGATGGTCATGGTGCCTCAATGGCCAATTGTAAATCATAGTGGGATAATCCTAGCAATCCACAAAATTAGAATATTGATACTTATAATCAGAATTCTAAAAATCCACACCGATCCATAACTTGAGTGGTAGACTGAGTGAAGATAACCTGGTTTCAACATCGAGGTCTTGGTAACGATTTCCAAGTGGGGTATGAGCTGATGGTGTGGATTCCCAGCACAGGAACTTTCCTGCAAAAGGCGAGGCTTTGGCAGGAAATCTGCATCCGGCTAATAGTGGGATGTGTGTACTAACGTCCTAACCAATAATCATTAAAAAACAACCTCCCTTCGAGATGTCTGAATTTTACAATGGGGGTTGAAAATCCAGACATTTCGAAGGAGTTCTTGAGCTTTATATAAGAGGCTGATCTAAGGAAGATTGATTGAAGATCAACGGTCAAAGCTAGGCTTGATTGCAACACACAATTTTCCCTTAGGAGCATGCATTTTTCTCCTTAGGCCAATATTCTAATCCCACGCAAGCATACATCATCTTTGTAGTTTATATCACTCTATTTCGCAGAATCTCTTTAGCTATGTGCATATACTTTTAACGATTGGGTGTTTAATCACAACTGTTTTCCTCTGGTGAGGTCTATTTGAAATTTAGATCTATTTTGTTATTGGGCTCATGCTCGAAAATCATCCGGAAAATTAGATGAACTGAATAAATAAAACACATACATCATGATTGACCCAAAGAGCACCATCCAATAGCTTCCTAGCTGCGCTGCGCACAACATGCAATTCCCGTTAGAGTGCAGAAATCTTGGCGCGCAAGTCATTATTTTGCAGACTCTCTCATTTTCACGGCTGCTGAATCCCAGCTGTGAGTATAATCTAACAGCTCATACGAAAGCTCGCATAAAATCTCTGTGTAGCCTTGCACATAGGAGACCACATATATATATATATATATATATATATATATGTGTGCATTTAGAATTCAAGCGAAGTTTATACCCATTGCCAACAATTGGGTTTTTCCTGATGTTATAGGAGACTCAGTTAAAATAGTTTAGTTGGAAAAAGAAGGATCATATGGCCACACTTGCATGCACATGCATACATACCAACCAAAAGATACAAGTTCTTGGAAGATCATACCATCCATTGAGATTCCTAGTTTCTCTCCAATTTAATGACTAATCCAAGTATATAATCCTAAAAATGTCGTTAATTGCTTCTCAATTCTTAATATTCCCTCTAATGATCAATATTTTAAAATTCAATTCATATATACATCCAAATCATAGTTTAAAAACTAGAAAAGGACTCGCAGGACGCACATCTGATCATGTCTCAGTCAAAACCTAGGAAAATCCCAACTCGACTCTAAAAAGTCATAATCAATTACAAAATGCTTTTGTAGAATGTCTAATATTTGTTTTACATCTTCTACGCGAACACTGTAATTTGAGGGCTACTTCCTTATTATAAATACTAAGAAACATTATTGCAACTCAGTTCACTTGTGCATCCAAACACGACACCGGTTCTGAACAGTGATCAGATTTCATTTGGTGGGAGAGATTGAAATGGGTGTTGATTAGATTTTGATTAGATTGAAATTTTTGTGGCTCTTGGGAATCATCATTTCTATGAGAACTGAATGGACTGGTAATCTGCCTGAATTTAGTGATAGCTAGAAGGTGTCTGAGATCCTGGCCGTCCGAGAGGTGGACCACATGATGAGCATGCCCCAGATTAAACCATATATAGGCAGCTCCACCCATTGGGTGCAGCCCCATGTTTTTTTTTTGGTTGTTGGGGGTCGTTGATGGATTGATTCTGACTGTCCATTGCGTGGGCCGACCTGATGAGTGAACCAACATGCGTTTTCTGGATGGTGCAGGATCAGTGTAGAGCCCTTCTCATGAATGGCTGGGATCTTGCACGTGGGCTACCAATAGGATTTATCAATGATCTTCACGTGAATATCCTTTGAAAAAGCCAGGACATTCTTATGAGGACGGATTAAAGGAGAGTTTCGTGTCACCCACGCCAACATGGAACACGTGTGGGAAATCATAAGGTGGGCCACCATTAGGGCATGCGTTGATCCACGAATCAGGCTTCTGTGGGACCCACCAAATGGTCGGTTGATAGAACTTTTTTTTTGTTAAACAGTCTATATTCGATCGATGGATGTGGCCCGTCAGATAAGTCGACCAATCTGATTTTTGTTCCATGAAATACCAGTGTGGTCCCCACCTGATGAATGGTCCGGATCTGCTACTGATGTGCCATGTTAGCCATTGCACCAAAAATCTTCTCTCTCTCTCTCTCTCTCTCTCTCTCTTCTAACGTATTTTCACTGGCATTTCTCCTCACGTACTTTCCAAAAGATGTTTTCTAGGATACATGCCGACGTATAGAAACTGTATACGCCTGAACCTAACCGTTGGATCTATGTCTTTTTCATTGATCCAAACCGTTCATATGATGGATCTCACCGCGGATAGGGAAACCTAAAAAAAATAATCTCCCAAATTGAAATATTTATCCTTTGATTATTTTTAGTTTAAGTGAACCATCTTTTCAATGGAAAAACGCCAATTGATCAAAGGGTTATAACATCCAATCTAAGAATTGTTATCTTTTGGATATCTTCCAAATCATAAACGGCATAGATCATTGAGCAAAGCTGGGCCCAGATACAAAGCCAAACGTGCCGGCGTATACAATATCAATAGATCAGTATGTATTCTAACAAACCCCTTGCAAAAGTACGTAGTCATGCATGTATATATTGAACGATGATAGGTAAGAATACGTAGGAACTACAATCATCTCTACAGTACACGTGGCAGGATGATGTTTAATCGGGACTGTCCATCCAATGGGCCTCATTATGGATGCCTTTATTTCGAAAATAACCCTAGTAAGGCGATCATAGCCATCAATATTCTTCACTTAATGTTCACCATTGGCAGTTTTCTTCTCCACCGTTGCTTTCTTGGCTCAAAGAAGCTGATATTCTCTGTGAAGTTAGTAGATGTGATTCTATGATTTCATAATTCTAGCCACGTTTCAAGCACTGGTTTTCTCAGCCCTGTGCCTGTCCAGCGACTTTGGCTTGTTTTATGTGATTAGCTAGATCAACGGACGGCTAAGATCACACTGATCAAGACATCAATGGTCCATGCTTCAAACAATCTTCTTTATGTATCAGTCCAAACAGACAGATAAGAAAGGAATTACAGTAATGATCTATACTTAAGTAATTAAGAATGACACAAAAATTGAATGCGTGGGATCTTCTGATCCCTGGGCCCCACTTCTACAAAATAATCGTGGCTATCCAATACAAAGCTTCTTTTTTTTTTTAAAAAAAATTATTTATTTATTTATTTATTTATACACGCACACACACCCCCACACACTCACGTTAGTGGAATTTCACCACCTATGGTACTCCAACCCTTGGAGTTGAAACTCCAGAGAGTCTACCACCTGAGCAAGGGTAAGGACTCATCCAATACAAAACTCTAGGCCAATGTGGATCGAGTATTTTCCTATGCCGATATTGGTGAAAGCTCAGAATTTAATTGGTTGACAGGCTGCTATCAAAGATGAGTCGGTGCCTAACTTAAGATAATAACTTTTAAACATGTGGGACTCACCTTTGACAGCAGCTACCTGCCATTCAATCAAATCCCTCCAAGTCATATACCAACATAAGTAGAAGCACGACAGTACCCCTTCTGCATCTAAAGCTCTATCAATTAGCTGGATGCATGAATTCTATTTGAATTCAAAACTAAGATATCTTTTATTTCTTAATTATATGATAAGTGGGGTATTAAAATTCATTAGACAACTTAATTATTTTTAAGTTGTCCAATATTTTCACTCACCTGTTGCTGCTTGAAGAATCTGGCTTGATCTATGGCTCAGATGTCACACATGGGGTTTGCACGTGCAACTGCATGTAGAGATGCATGTAAGCTTAGCAACGTTTTAGGACATGGCATAGCAAGATAATTGATTGATTAACAAGTTGCTATCATATATGGGCTAGTGACTCACTTGGTAGAACAAACTTTCAAACATGTGGGACCCATCTTTGGCAGTAGCTGCGCGTGTCATTCAATCAAATCTCTTCAATGAATTGAGTACAAGCAGGACTCTAGCAATCAAATCTCTTCAATGAATTGGGTACAAGCAGGACCGTAACCGGTCTGCATCTAAAGCTCTATCAATTAGCTGGATGCATGAATTTGGCTTGAATTTAAAATTAAATTTTTTTATAAATAGTAAGTAGAATACAAAAATTCATTAGACAACTGTCATCTCATATCTTATGATTAGACAGCTATTAACTTGTATGAGGTATGGTTTGTTAAAACGCATCATCAAGCCATTCAACATCCATGATGTTATTCATAAACAAACACCAATAGAAACTGTCATGAGTGGGCCATGAACCAAAATTCACATGAGTTGAACAACCCTAGCCATCTCATCATTTTGGCCCATCAGCTGTATATGATGTTGGACAATAGTTCAAACTCTCAAAAACTCGAGTGGATGTGTAGCTGAGTCGGGTCGATTAGAAGACTCGTTTGAGTCTTTAATCTGTATTTTTACGAATAAAAATGGTTGGAAATGATAGAATAATTTAAAAATCCAAAACAACATATTATCTTCTTTATAGATGATATGACTCGGTCGACTCATGCCGAGTCGGGTGAGTTTCATGGCGATTCAGCTACAAATCTCCTCAAATCGGAGACACTGAAGTTTACAACTATGCTACGGAGCTGCCATGTTGGTGACGTTTGTGAGGTTGAGGAAGGGCTTGCCATTATGTAGATGGCTGAGATCATCAGATCCATGTTTACCATGAAACATAGTCCATCCATAGGTTCTCTCTTGATGGAGAGTAGATTAGGTGCGACCTGGCATCACCACCCAATATGGTGCAGCACTTACCGTGGGGCCCACCTTGATGTATGTGTTGTATATCCATACCGTCCATCCATTTTTTCGAGATCCAAATCTCAGGTGGACCGTACTGTAGGAAACAGTGGTGATTGACCCTTAAAAACTGTGCACTACAAAAGTTGGGATCAAGCTAATATTTGTTTTTACCTTTCATCAAGGTTTTTGTGACCTTATCAACAGGTTGGATCAAGTAAACATTAAGGTGTGCCCCCAGAAAGTTTTTTTTAATGAGGAGCTGTTCAATCACTACTGTTTCTTCTAGTATGGTCCACCTGAGATTTGGATCTGCTTCATTTTTTGGTTCATGCCCTAAACTGACATGGAAAAACAGATAGACGGCATGGATATACAACACATACATGAAGGTGGGCCCCACAGTAAGGGCCAGGTGAGGCCGGGGTTGCACCTAACCCGCTCCCCACTAGATGAACCATGCCGATAGATTTGGGAGTGTTGTTGGACCCATTCATTTACCTGAGGTAACTTACAATGTTCGGTTTCAAAGTTTGTGCCTTACAGCCGCACTTCAGTGATACAAAGACCGTTGATATTATGGGCCCCACTGTTGAAGGCACAGATATAAAACATCTCCTTAATAAAGAAAGAACCCTTCAAGAAGTGGCATGAACAATAGATGTTAAGAAGTAAAATACTGCAATGGTTAGATTACCACATTCAGCCAAGAGAGAGCAAAATTTTCTATAGCTAGCATCTTTTAATTGGAGAGATTTTTGGTAAACTGGACCTTTCATACTGTTTGGATCCCAAATTCAATTTTCATGATGATAGTAATAGCCACCGATTTTGTATTTGGATGGCGATGTGCAATTGCATTGCAATCTTGATAGCATTGTTCGATTATCCAAACCACCCAAATACAGCCCACAATGCCGTTCAATAAATAGCTTGAAAATTTACAATGATGCCATGTTCTACAAGTAAAATCCATTCCACACATCGGGTTCTATCACAATGTTAGGCCACTATGTAAAAAAATTAGCCAGACCCACAAATCAGATTGGCCACACCACATGGAACAATGGAGGATCAGAAGCTGACCATAGGTTTGTATGTGGGGCCACCATGGTATGTATCTTTCATTGTTCCCGCTGGTGTGGCCCATATGAGTTTTTAACAGGGCTTATCTTTTGTACACATGGTTCTAATGGTGCCGGAATGAAGGACGGAGTGGATTTGGTGGACCTCACATAGCTTGGGTGTTTTATGCCAGCTGCACGGAACACCAGACCAAAGAGGAGAGAAGGATAGAGAAGAAGATTTAGCCATGAATTTCTACCCATTTTGAGTCCAGTAGAATCAAGTTTTCATGTGTGTTTAGACTACGCAAACAAGCTGCAACAAACCAAAGCAGGCACAGCAAAGACATTCAGCCACTTCCCAGTTGGAAGGTGCTTTTTGTTTGACCTTGCCATGGTACAGATGGGACCTGCCTTCCACTCATCTAAGCCATTAATCCAGTGGACCCATCAATGGTAGGCCATGCTCCGATATCTTTCCTGTTACCCCTGAGACACTGATCCCATGTCTGTGCTTTTCTCGTCAATGACACCGTTCTTCTCATTTATTGAAAATTTCATATTTCAGTTCCCGTTGAATGTCCAGACCAAACGCATTGGTACAATCCTTCCATCATGGTTAGCTCAAGACACTGCTAGTGAAAATGGAAAAAACGAAAGGGGGAAATGACAGTGGCTGGAGGAGCTCTTCAAATGTTCCTACTCCTGCTCAGACCAGGGGAAGCTCACCGCAGTCGCTGACCACGACCTTCTGTTTTGGGCGGTCACCTCTGTCGGTTGGTTGTGATTCAATCAGCTTGACAATGTCCATGCCCTCCAAAACCTGCCCGAAAACAACATGCCTCTGATCCAGCCAAGGTGTCTGCAACCACCAGAATGTCAGCTTCTTTTCATTTTCCCTCAACACAGCTCTCACTGTTTTAACTAGAGGGAATTAATGTTTTGAACATGGCTTAAAGACTCGGACGAGTCCCATGAATCAACTCGGACTCAGTCGGACGCAATCAGTTTGATACAACGAGTCATCTAGACAAGTCACCCCCAACCCGACTCATCTGAGTTGGGCTGGATGCACCCCCGACTCGGCCAAATCGCAACTCGACTCCAGACTGAACCAGTCGGTCCAAGTTGCCAAATCTTTTGAGGGTGGTTTCAAAACACAATGGATCGGATGGTTGGACCAGTTTGGGCATGAACCAGCTAGCAAAACAGGCTGGATCAGTCATGTACCAGTTCTCGGAATGAAACCGACCGGGCCATGTGGGTTTTCTGGTCCATCCATCGGATCCTTTTTACTTGCTCAAGGAATGTTTTCTTCTTACTAAAAAGAGAAAAACTATAAAAAGGGAAGAGACAAGGAACTCATGCATCTGGAATTGCCCATACATGCAAACATAGCATGTGTCCAAGATCCAGGCTATTCATCGGATCCTATCACGCATGCCCCCTGGCACAGGCTGGTCCACATATCAGGTGGTTCATATATGTATAGAATGAAAAAGGACTCTTAAAAATGAACCACAGTCCACATTCCACGTGCATGTGGGGCATACGTGATGAGCTCATCAGGCCAGGGATATGTGAATGGCTAGGATCTCACACATGTGCAACATGTCACACGCCCAGATGTGCAGGTCCCACTTGCATTTCTTGTCTTCTACCAAATGGTATTTCAGCTTACTACAATATACTAAAAATAGGATATCATAGGGCATTCTAAGTAGCTAGAAACTAGACTTGGCTGTGTGTCTGGGTACCACCCAAAAATAGGTTTAATGAGTTTTTTCTCTGATGGACGGGCGTGACGGGTGATGTCAGCAGGTGTTGGAACTTGTACCGATGGCTAAGATTGTGTCCACATGATGGCTAAGATTGGCCCACTGGTTTATCCAATGGAGCCTATTTTTCGGGGGATGCCCTCTGTCACAAAGGGTGCAGCCTGTGGACAGTTCACACCTCACATACACAGCACGCATTCACATGTACAGAGGCGCTGAATCACAACCTCCCTGAAATCGTTTTATTTTTCCAGGAAACAGGGCAAGGGCAGTTTCTCGATAAATGAAATGGTTTTAATGTAGCACCCAAACAGGTACTAATAGGCCAGAATGCGATAAATGAAATTTAGTTCCTTGGAATCACTAGCAATAGTGGCGGTTACCTTGACAGTGCATATGAAAAATTGACTTCCGTTGGTGTTGGGTCCTGCATTTGCCATACTAAGAACCCCGGGGCCAACATGAGCCACTGCAAAAGCTCAGCATTTCAGCATCATTATTTATTGGTTGACTGGTACTGAGAGGAAAAATGGATGTTGGGGTCCAACTTACACTTGAAGTTTTCATCTTTAAATGTACGGCCGTATATGCTTTTGCCTCCGGTTCCCTGCAATAGAGGACAATTTTCAGAAGATTAAGAGTCGGATGTACAGAGCATGCTTTGTCTAAACTGCCAAGGCTGGGAACTGTGGTACTGAGACCCTCAGATAAGAGGGTGCAGGTAGGCTTTAAGAGCACCCATGGCTTTTCTGATGCAGGCAGTTCAATCTTCAATCAGGACGGTCCATTAGGTCCAGGTCACTCTTCAACGGCTGCATGGCAACTGTGTAACAACCAAATTGATCAGATGACACTAACCATCCAACATCGGCTGTCATTTTTTCACTACCTAAGTTTTCCAAGCCACAGCAAGGATAGTTATTATTAAAGATTCTTCAGGGATATAGGCTATCCAAGGTGACCCCAACCGAAATGACGGTTCAAATTGATTATTGGACCTTCTTGTGGTAAGAATAAGATCCCAACCATTTTTTTGTGGGGCATGGATCATATGAAAGGACTATCCGACCAACAATATGTTTTTGTAGTAGGCCATGAAGATTGGTCTGGACCTAATGCACAGCCCAGATAGATGATTGGACCGTCCATGTGTCTAAAAGCACCAAGGTGCACTTAAAGCTTAAGTGCACCTGGGTTTACTGGAACATTCATCTTCAACTAAATTTAAAGGATTACTAAAAACCATGGACTGGATGATAACTGTTCAATCGGCAACCTCATAATAGATGGTGAAGAAAAAAATATATCAGAGTTTTGCGTCCAATGGAGCAAAGGCGAAGGATCTTCCCCTGCAGATGATTTGTTGGTTATCACTTATCACCATCATTGGTGGGACCTGTCAGATCAACAGTACAGATCAGCGGAACATGGGCTGCACCTGCAAACTAGGGCTGAGGATCAAATAATGCCTCTCCGGATCTTTTAAATTATCAGAGGCACGCAAGATCGGATGAGTCTAACTTCTGTTCCAATTGTCAAAGGAAGAGAAGATGAACTTTATCACGTCTGTCATGTGTTCTAGAAGCATATGACAGGGGTGCTGTGACCAGATTGGTTGTTGGAAGTTCTATCAGAGAATTATTCTAGAAACTTGCATTTGCTTGATTTGATGATTTCAGAACTACGAAAACCATGTAGTAACATATGTAGCAAAATA